>CAUYRH010068536.1:0-19770 GCA_963574655.1 Perodicticus potto
GAATGAGTGCATCAATGAATGGACACAGTCCATCCATGGAATTCAGGCCTAGGAAATTCACAAGAAACTGACCTAGGCATAGGAAATGGGGGTTCCACATTTAGTCCCAAGTGTAAAGTGAAGGAGACACCAAGGCACAAGCAGAGGCATTCTTTAAGCTAATTTTTACCCCCATATGAGTAGAATGTTGATGGGGGTGGGGAGATAATTTGGGCCAGTGCATCCCAAGCAGAGGGAGGAACAGGAGGAAAAGTCCAGAGGCAGGCCTGTGCAGGGTGTGTGCCAAAGGAAGGAGAGGAAGGAATGTGTTAGAGTAAATATTGAGCAAAGCTGGGGGTTTTCACCAGGTATTATGGGGTCTCCATCATTCGGTGACCACTGGCTAAGTACATTGGTGGCTGCACCAGAGGACACCACATTTTAGGACATATGAACAGCCTTAGAAATGTTGTTCTGACTTTAAGCCAGTAAGCCAAATCATGCCCATCTCCTTCCTTACCATTTCTATAATCTTTTTTTAGGACAACCAAATCTTGAGCTATTTGGGGATGAGCAAAAATGGACTTCCAGGGCAGACTGCTTGTCCTTGCATGGGGCTCCCCGGTCTGGTGATGGAGATAGCAGGGAGTCAGCCGCCCTCCAGCTAATCCCTTCTCCCTCAGAGAAGGGTGGTTACTGCCTTGCATCTCTGCCTCATCAAAGAAGAACCAAATTGGTTTGTGGGCATTCTGCTGGGATTGGTATGTGGCGTGTTGCATTAATAGAATGTTTGAAGTTCAGCCTTCAGAACGTATGTTTCCATTTGCAGCATTTTATCATAATCTGAGACTCAGAGAGTCAGCCATAAGAAAGAAGAGAGTCTGAAGTCTACTTACTGGATGAAAAGAAGCAGATAAGCAGGGAGTGGGAAGAAGAAAGGTTGTGGGAAAGACTCAATCCACGTTTGCGATAATGGTGCACGTGTTCGCATCATCCGGATGATGTCTTATGAGCCCAAAGACTCAAGGTCTTGGAAGCAAATGAATATGAAGTGACCAGGCAAACTTCCATGGTCTCCAGAGTGAGGTGCCAGGGTAACCTCAAAGGTCAAAGAACTCAGATTAGAGACTCATAATAGGAAGGATCAACAGAGATTGGCTCTCATTTTTAAATTAAAAAAGCAGAGACCATGGTTCACTCTGGGAGGCCGAGGCTGGTGGATTGCTAAGCTCAGGAGTTTGAGACCAGCCTGGGACCAGGGCAAGAGTGAGAACCTGTCTCTAAAAATAGTCAGACATTGTGATCGGTGCTTATAGTCCCAGCTACTTGGGAGCTTGAAGCAAGAGAGAATCACTTGAGCCCAAGAGTTTAAGAATTTGAGTTTGCTGTGAGCTCCCTCAATGTTAGAGTGCTGTGACACCATGGCACTGTATTGAGGGTGACAAAGTGAGAGTCTGTTGAAAGAGAGAGAGAGAGAGAAGGAGGAGGAGGAGGAGGGGAGGGGAGTGGAAGAGAGGGGAGAGAGGGAAGGAAGGAAGGAAGGAAGGAAGGAAGGAAGGAAGGAAGGAAGGAAGGAAGGAAAGAAGAAAGGAAAGAAAATTTAAAAAAATTTAAAACCCTGAAGCTCAGGGAGTGCAAAGACTTAACAAGGTCACGCAGATGGTTAGCCATGGGACAAAATCTGAAGTATCTGGATTCCCAGCCCAGGGTCAGTTATGACCCCATGTGCCTTCTAGGAGAATGCAACTATGACCAAGTGGTAAATATTTTAAGGTGTCAGAAACCTGAGTATGAGTGCAAAAGGCCAGGGAAGGCTTCAAGGAGGACATAGGGTGATGCAAAGTGGGCTTTGGAGACTAGGTAGGATTTAAACGGGCAAATAGCAGAGGACATTGCAGATGGGGGAATGCCCTCCACCTGCTCAGAATGTGCCAAGACTGATATCTCAATATCAGGAAAATAAGTCAGCAGATTCTCATGGTGAAAAATCGCTAGAGCAGTAAAATTAAATCCCCCTTCCCGGAAGAAATGTAAACCCTTATAAGAGATGAGAAATCTAAACCTTTGTGCCCTAGATTAACAGTTTTAAGAAATCAACAATCTCCTTGAAAGGTTGTAGAGAAAAGAAGAAAAAAACTCAGCTTGCCTCCCGGTTAATGGAAGAGTATTTCCTGCTGGCAGCCATAAACATTTATGAAGCAATCCAAGGCCTTCATCCTCCACAGAAAGCCACCCAGGGCAGGGACAGTCTCCCAAAACCTCAGAGGGGCCAGGTCCAACTTCCCCAGGGCCTTATTCATTCATTGATAGGCAACAAGACCATAGAAGACCTGAGTCACCCTCACTAATCACGCTCAGCTCATTGGTCCATAACAAATCTCCCTCAGCCAGAATGGGATGCACCCTTTGAAAGGATGCAGGCAAAGACAGCAGCTGACATCAGAGGAGCATTTACAAAATGAGTGCAGGTGGAAAGTGCAGAACCCATAGGCAGGGCAGGATCGTGATGAAAACAACCAACACACACAAGGAGGAATTAAGACTACAAAAAAAGATGACCACGATTTTGTCCAGCTGGTGAAATGACGGGTGCTTACTCCTCCTTGAAAATAATCTTCATTATAATAATTATAGGTGATTTTAATAATCAATAAATAAATACATTTCATAATAGTTCTTCCAGCTGTGCTTGCTCTTCTCTCCAACCCACCCAACAAACACTGAGGATATAAAAGAAGTAGGCAAAATTTTTCTGCAGAACTCTACCTGGCCTGTGATCCCCTTAGTATCCTCGTTTTATATCCTGCGTTATCTTTCTCAGCCCTAATACTTTATCCATTATCTCAAACTACTGACTTTCCTCCCTCATTCTTCCTGCCTCTTCCCTCCCACAAATATTTCCTGGTGCTGACGCTGTTCCCGGTGCTCTGCAGTGCAGTAGCTGAATCTGATGGAGAAAGGTGCACGTGAAGTAGCTGGAGCATCTCCAAAGATGTCCAATGTCAATGCCTGCCCTCCATGTCCACTTATGCTTCTCTGCCTGCCGTCGTGACCAGCTCAACCAATAAAATCCAGTGGATATTCTAGGACTTCTAAGGCCAGGACCCCAAAGAGAATGGTGAGCAGTAGGGCTGGCTGCGGAGGCTTTTAAATGGTCCTTTAGCAGCTCTCCTCTGAGTTACACTCAATATAAGCCTGAGGCCCTGAGTCAATGTGATCTACATTCTCTGCCACAGACTGGTCACCACTTGTTTTCAGGAGCGAATTCATTGCTCTCCAAGAGACTAAAGAATGTAAGGAACAAGTCTAAATAATCTCCAAGGAATTCAAAGTGCACATCTTCTCTGTATAATGTTGCATTTATAAACTGTAGCAACGTCCACACATTCACCACCCATTAGTATTGATGTAGCCATGGAAATGCTATTAGGTGGCAGATCACGATCATAGCTGAGAGTTAACAGGTGAAAGAATGGATCCTGTTGCAACCTCTAGGGTAGAGAAAGGCCAAAGCTGAAGCTGGAGAATAGTCAAAGACAATGCCCTTAAAGTGCTGGCTGCCCTGGGTTATCAGTTCTGCTGGTGAATTGCAACGTGAACTTGGGTAAGTCACTGTCCCTCGCCAAGGCTCAGCTTCTCCATCTGGACAATGCAAAGGATATTTAAGCTTTGACATTTCATGATTCTATTAGACAGAGATGCATGTTAAATGCAGTGCAGAAAAAGGGTTTTCACGTATCTGCCATCAATTTCAAACACATCTATGGAATTCTGACCAAATACTAACGGCATGTTAATGTTTTGCTAGTGCTGTACATAACTTAAGATTGGTTAAGAATAAGATCAAATCACAGATTCCCATACAATTGATTTTTCCTCAGGGCACCTTAGAACTATGATCTCAAGTTTCTCCCTGGATATCTCATTCCTGAGGTCAAGCTCAAGCTTCATTACTGCATGCTTAAAGGTAATATATGTAGATTTAGCCTCATCCATAAAAACACTTTCCCTAGAAAAGGGGAAAGACTGTTCATCAGATCTTCTTGTCTCCCCTGAGAATGTAATGTAACTTCATTTCACTGCACCATAAATTCATTTCAAGACTTGGGAAAAACAATGTTCGCCTTCTCATTAATATTTAAATAGCTCATTAAGAGCTTACATTTTGCTGTAAGCAAGAAGCCATGAAGCTCATGATAAAACGAATAACCGGCTCACTGACACACAAGTTGAGTTCTTTAACTAGCAGAGACAGCAGCAGTCTTATTCAAGATCACATGAAACTTCCCAAAAATACAGGTCCCTAAGTTTGAGCACTGAGATGTACTTTCCTATACGTCAATAAGGGCTCCCTGCCATAAGGACCTAAGTCCAGAAAGAGGGGCACCATTTGCTAGCACTGGGATGTGGTCAACCAGTGCTGCTTCAGAAATCACGCTCCCTCCACCCCCTCGGTCGGTCGCCACTCCTCAGCTGTGTCAGCAGAGACAGTGCTATGAACCACCTCCTTCATTTGCTGAGCAACCAGGGCAAGATTCGGAGAATCAGATGGAGGATTCCACTAGAATCCCCATTCCTCCTCTGATGGGAGGGAAGCAGTGGTGAAACGGAACCCCCAAGAAAAATTCTGTCAGGATCCCTCCCCTTTAACTATGTATCCTGCTCAAAGGCATGCCCTTCCTTTCTCATCTGAGATGTAGAGAGTTTGGGTTAGCAAGTGCAAAGCTTAGTCTGGAGGAAAGACATAGGTGTAGAAGAGCAGCCTAATGTGTTGCTCTAGGACCCGAGAGCAGTGTAACATAGTGGCAAAAGCCACCAACATGGGAGCCTGGTTTGAATCCTGGCTCCGCCACTTGCTATCAATGTGATGTTAGGCAGGTTACTTAACCTTATGCCCCTAATTTGTAAAATAGGGAGAATAACAGTGCTTACCGCAGGGGGAGTTGGGGGGATTCTGGAGCTACTAAAATAGCCATAAAATCCAGCTGGTTCCATACCTGCTGGCCTCCTAGTAGACTGTGCACAGCCAAAAAGAATAACTTTTTATTTATGTTTCTTAAGAACATCCCCATGCTAGGGAGCTGAACAAGTAGGGAACAGCTCCTGGCCTCATCCCCCCTGATTTGGGGAAAGGGAGTAGAATGTGGAGGAGCAGAGAGTAGGAACTGATCCACGCAGGGCCATGTTGAGAGTGATAACTGGACAGTTAAACACTTGCTTCCAGTCCCTGTTCTGGATTATACATTTGACCCTTTGGGGGTTTTCCTGGGTAGCCCATGTGGTCCCTCCTCACTATAAGACTCTGACACACTGGGCCTAGCACCCCTGCCTAAATCCTCTTCCTTGGGAAGTGAGGTCCTGATTTGCCATCATCCTACTTTTCCTGCAACTGGATCTGTACTCTTAGTGTCTTAGTGGCCATTATTCCAGGTCATAGCCACCTCCAATTCATACCTGCCTCTGTTCTGAGATAAAATGATGGAGCTGGAGATGTTACATCCTTCTCATTTCTGGAACTCCTGTCTTCCTAGGCCCCCCAAAGTTACCAGAACACCACAAATCACAGCCTAATTTATCACAACCTTTTTGCCTTCAGTGATGCTAGCTTTTTTCAGGGGAAACTCTGAAACAACTATACTTGCTTTTCTACTCTTACCAAAATAACAGCACATGTTTTCTGGGTTATGTCAGCTCACTGAGCTGTCAAAGACGCTTGAGAGGAATCAAATGTTCTTCCTGGATGGTATGGCCACACACCTCATGCACACACAAACACACACGCACACAATGCTCTTTAATTCACTGTCAGGAAAAGATAGAAGATTGGAGTGCTTGGAGAAGAGAATTTTATATGCACTCACCCATTCTTCCTCCTGGTTGAAATCTGCAGGCTTTACAAATTCAGCTGAGTCCTGGTTCTTTCTTAAAAGCTAAGCAAAATATTTGGCAATCAGACTTCAGTAAACAACTTTGCTGAGTTGGCAAAAAGGAGAGTGGGCTCTTCTTGGTGTCTTGCCTGCGCTGTTGTTTTGGCAATTATTAATGGGCCACGTGGTGATAGATGGGGACACAGAGTGACCTCCAGCATCTGTGCTAGAACATGAATATCTTATGTAGGGATGCTCATTGAATTTTAGGCAAATGAATGATAGCCTCCTCATGTCCTGGGCTGTCATCAAGTCTTTCCTGACTGATTGATGTTTTCTCTCTCAGCTGATTAAATTAAATTGAAAAGAACATCACACAGTTTCTACTTAATTAGATGTCTTTCCTATAAAACTCTTTACTCAAATACAAGCATAGGCATTAATTTAAATTATCACAAATACCATACTTAAGTACGCTGCCTATTCCAATCTGAGAAATACAAATATATGGGTATAATTAGATGCTTTTGTCCCTAAGCCTTAATTTTCTTGGAATGACTACTTAAAACAGAGGCTCTTTACCTTATGGATATTTCTGGACATTTTGAGAATCTCTTGAATGCTATTAACTCTTTCTTACAAAAAAGCGTCCATAAACAACATTTTGGCTACCCATCGTTCCATGGCCATCCATGGAACTTCTTTCCTTCCCCCCACCCCCGCACCAAGGTCTATTGACCCAGGTTGAGAACTCCTGATGAGGTTCTCAGCCCTGGTTCTACTTAAACTCTCTGAGAAAATTTGCAACATTAGAATTTGACCAAAATCTCTTCCTCAGCCCAAATGATGTATTGGATCCTGAGATTTAGCAATGTTTGGCATCAAAATCTGACATTATTTTTCCTTTATTATTGCTTCAACTTCTCTAGCAAAGATTTTTTTGAATTGAAAGACAGATGGGCCTTTATTTGACTTCTGTCTTCTCTGTCTTGGAACCTATTTATTTTATCACCAAGAAAAAGAAAAAAAGAAAATTGTTAAAAGACTTACAAAGTCTTATCAATCTTCACACACATATGCACACACAAAAAACATGTATTGCTTTCTTTTGCTTAGAGGGGTTAATTTTTCTTTCTCTTTTGACAAACATATTTGAAGTTTCTGCATGCTTTTCTAATCAACAGTCAAAAATGTTGGTATTCATGCTTAATTTTTCTCATTAAAGACTCCCATAAATTACCACCATCCCCACCTGCAAAAGGAACAAAATATCTTTACACAAACCAGAGAAATGGTGTTAAACAGATAGGCTGTCTTTGGTAGGCGAGAAGTCCTGATGTCTAAAGAGGTTATTCAGATCATCCATGTTGGATAAAGCAGAAAGTGAAGCTCTAAAAATTAGTTTCCTTATATGTGGAAACAAAGCTGATTTAAAAAAATCAATGTTGGAGAGTTGCCTTGAGGATTAAAGGACACAGTGTGTGTAAAGTACCTGACACAGCCCCTGTCACATATAGCTAACGGAAGCCTTCCAAGTGTGCTCCAGCCAAAGCCACACAGCAGCACCATGGACAGCTCCCCTCCTAACTGCCAGCTGCCTCACCAGGCTGCCCTGCTCTAGGTGGAAGACTCTCTGTGTAAAGAACTTTAACCACATCTTGCCTTTCTGCATTAAGGAGATCATCCTCTTCATTTCTGTCTAAAAGTTCAGCCCTTAGACACGAGGTTTATCAAAGGGAACTAAGTTCTCAGAGATCTTTCTTGGTATTCCCTTTAGCGTCCCGTGGCAAATTCCCCAACCAACTGGTCTTCATAAAATCCTTCTTCCCTGAAGCTGAGGACAAGGACCTTAGGGTACTTCATACCTCTAACTTCATCCTCAATTTCTGTATTCCTTGGCTAGCATTCATTTCCCAGGGGGAATACTCGGCCCTCCTCTGTACCTTCCTTGGCCTAATGTGTGGGTTTCAGGGCACTTTCTTGCTACATTTAGGACAGCCAGCTCCCACAAGTGAAAATACCAGCCAAGGCACAATCTTTCTAAATAAAACTCTGACTAAATGTTAGCAGGCTTCCTTGTCAGAGTGGGGCAGAAGTGGTGAGGGGAGCTGAACAAACATGTAGATGTGCTCTTTGGTGACAAGCATCAGCTGCTTGGGTCCTTGTCACAAGCTGCTCCATGCAGCTGCCCACATAAGAGCATGTGTGTCTGTGCCCTGTTCCCACACCCCGTCTCCAAGACAAGGCTTTTGATTCCTCAGTGCCAGTACCACATGTTGGCAACACAGATTGGCCCTATGGAAAACATGTTAAAATAAGAATTGTATAAAATGAGTGTTACATTGTCATTGATTGACATTAGGCTTGAATGCCTTCTTTTGATTTCTGACCATCCCTTACTGAGTGACTCTTAATACTTTAGTGTCCAGGTGCTCTGCCTCCTGATAAACTAGTTCCATCAGTTGCAGGGGTTCAATTATTGTTTATCAATTTTTTTCTAAGATGAGTCTTGTTACTATTTCCACGGAGAGTGGTAATGGCCTCATGCTTCCTTTTTCCTACTTTTATTATCCACCTTCAACCCAGTTTACTGCCAAAAAACTGCTAGCCTAATGTTCCTAAAGTTTATACAAGTATATGAAACCCTACTTAAAATACTGTTTTTATGGCTCTTCAATGCCTACAAAATTGCGTACAGACTCCTCACCCTGGTATTCACTGTCCTTTTAAAAATATTTTTTATGTTTAACTACTATGAATACATACGAGTTGTATATATGAACAGGGGACTCAGTACTTTCCCTGATCTTTTTTCCTAATAAGTAGCCCCCATGTACCAGCTGGATTAATAATAAATCCAAAGGTATTTGTCCTTGTGCCTTTATCCACTCTCCTCTCCACTTCTGAAATAATATCCCCCTTCTCGTAAAATCCTCCCATTCTTCAAGGCCACCACAACCTCATTCTTTTATACAATCTTTGCTAAGTAGTAACAAAATCTAACATTTAAGCACTTAGGATATTCCCAGGCACTGAGTTAAGCACATTACAGACATTATACATCATTTACTCCTAGCAAAAACAGCTCATTATGCCTATATTTTTCAGATGAGGAAACCAAAGCTTACACAGTTGAGCTTCTTGCCCAAGGCTTTAGAACTACTAAGCAGTGAAGCAAGATTTGAGCCCAGGCAGCCTGAGTCCAGGGCCCCCGCCTTCAAACCACACCACTGTGCTGCTATACTCAGTCTCTTAACACTGTTTATTTCACTCTGTCTCTGTCTTGAGTTATGATTATCATCCATGGATTTGACTTCCTTTCTGATTACTCTGAACATTGAATGCATTTCTAACTTTGCTCTAATCATCTAAATCTAGTCCCTGACACTTCAGCGAGAGGAACGTCAACCATAAAGAGGGAGGGGGGTGTCAGGGTGGATATTGTAGATGAAAGAGAAAAGCATCTCTGCCCCTAGAGGTCTGTGATCACAAGAGAGAACAGAGTAAGTCTCATTCTAAACGCACTCTACAGACAGGTGGTCACTTCATCAAGGCAGAGGCCAGAGCCCAGCTGCAGGAGGCTATGCTTTCCAGCCATCAGACTATGATGGGATAACAGCAAAAAGACAGCAAGGGTCGGTGTGGTTCCCCTCAGGAGAAAAGCCTGTGACCTAAGGGAAGGTAGCTCAAACTTGGGCTGAGTCAGGACTACCTGGAAACTGAAGACAGGAGACTGAGGATGCAAGAAGGAATAAGCAAGGTGACTCTCTGATGGGGCCCCTTCATACCCTGGCTGTATCAGTCAGGGTCCCAGTACCCACCAGTTGGGTGATTTGAGGAAAGTATAATAAAGGGACTCTTCTTAAGAGTGTGTAGGGGAGAGGGAAGCCATCGTGGAGGGGGGGAGTTCTCTGCCCTGGGAAACAGTAAGAGAATTACCACCCTTAAGCCTGAGGGGGTCAGGGAGGAAGTAGTGAACCTGGAGACTGAGGAGCTGCCTGACATGAGTGGTGACCTTCACTGAAGGGACTCGGTCAGTCTGTGGCAACCTTGGAGAGAGTCTCCCAGTCTCATTCTCCTCTCTCCATGTCATCTCCTTCTTAGACTCCTCATTGGCTAAACTTAAGCAAAGGCAGAGGAGCCGGACCTCATCCATAGAGGTTGACCTTCCCAGGCATAGAGCAGGTGGGAGCAGGGGAGAGAGTGGACCTGAAGACAGCCAACACAGGGCCACAATCTAGCCTCAGTGACCCTGTCAACAATTTACAGACTCAGAGCGTGTTATGGACTAAATTGTGCCCCTTCCCATTCATATGTGGAAGTCCTAACCCTTAATGTGATGTTTTGCAGCTAGGGCCTTTAGGGAGATAACTAAGGTTAAATATTTCACAGGGATAGGGCCTTAATTCCATGTGACTTAGAAAAAGAGAAAGAGAGACCAGGGATGTACATACAGAGGAAAGGCTGTGAGGACACAGCATGAAGATGGCCATCCACAAACCAAAGGGAGAGGTCTCAGGAGAAACCGAACCTGAGTATATCTTCCTCTTGGCCTTCCAGTCTGATATTTCATTAGAGAAGTCCTAGAAGACTCCTACAGAGCAAGATGAAGCCTTAGAGATCTTCCACCTGACACTCCTAGTTCACAAAAGAAGAATCTAAGCCACAAGCAGGGGTTGTGCCTTCTGCAAGCCTTTGTAGTGATTTAGAGGCTGGGTTTAGACTAGAACCTGAAATGTCAGACTGCTAGGCCAGTGCCTCCCACCATACCCAGAAGCTCTAAAACCACTCAGAGTTAGGTTTTTAGGTTTATATTCAGTGCCGAATTTTAACTGACTTAGTTTCTAACTGAAAAAGTAGATGATTTCACATTAATATCCAGATATTTAATTTCTCTTTAAAAATCAGAAGATCTGGCTGGGTGTGGTGGCTCACACCCATAATCCTAGCACTCTGGGAGGCCCAGGAGTTCAAGACCAGTCTGAGCAAGAATGAGACCCCATATCTACTAAAAACTAACTGGGCAATGTGGCAGGCACCTGTAGCTCAACTACTCAGGAGACTGAGGCAAGAGGATCCCTTGAGCTCAGGAGTTTCATGTTGCTATGAGCTATGACACCACAGCATGCTACCCAGGGCCACAGAGTGACACTCTATCTCAAAAAAATTTAAAAAAATAAAAAATATCAGAAGATGATGATCTGAGCCCATATTCTAGCATGTCTACAGCCAGCCTGAACCAAGCTGCAGCTATGTGCTTCCAAGGTGTCCACGTGACCCAGCCCACTGTCATGCCTGCTTCTCTAATGCAGTTAGTGACTGGTCCCAACAAGCACTTCAGTTATCAACCCTGGACCACACCAGAGCTATTTTTCATAGAGAACACACATGAATGCCAACTAACCCGTATGCTGCCCCTCACAGGAAACTTGCGGTCAGTACTTAGTGACTCTGAGACTTCAAAAACAAGGTAAACAAGATGGTCTCCTATGAGGTCAATTCCACAATTGTCCAGGCTAAGTCATCTTAAAGAAATAAATGTGCCCCAGATATGCAGTACAGGACAGGAACCTAAATGTATGAGTGACATAAAAGGAGAATGTGCCAATGGTTACAACGGACTGAACATTTTTGGACCCCCAAAATTTGTATGTTGAAACCTAATCCCCAGAGTGATGCTATCAGGAGGTGGGGCTTGAAGGGATCATGTCATGAAGATGGAACCCTCGTTAATGGAATTAGTATCCTTATAGAATGGCCCCCAGGGCTCCCTTGCCCCTTCTACCAAATGAGGATGCAGCAGAAAGATAGCTGTTATGTAACAGAAGGTGGGCTCTTGCCAGATACTGAATCTTGTACCTTGACCTTGAGTATCCCAGCCTCCAGCACTGTAAGAAACAAATTTCGGTTGTGTATAAACCATCCAGTCTATGGCATAGTGCCCCAATGGACTGACTATGGTGTGGGGTTAGTCAACCATGAAAGCTCAGAAAATAGAGTCGGGAAAGAAGTGGAAAATGCTGATAATCACCCAAGTACCACCCAGAAAAGAGGACCAAAGTCAGAAATGGTTGGATCATTCCCAGGATAGGTAAGGTCACTGTGCAGTGAGTTCATAGCCCCATCAGCCAGCTGCATGATTTCATGCTATTTGCTCAGGGGCTGTGCTCACCAGACCACCTATACTTCAGACCCCAGTTTCCATACAGAAAATGGTCAGCCTTCCCAACTCATACCCTGCACAAGGGAGGAGACATCGTTACCATTTCCTTGTTTTCATGTTGTTTTGCTATGCTAGCTTTCTGACTGATTGCATTTGTTCATAGACTTCCACCTCTGGAGATCAATTTGACTTTCCATGCCCTGAAAAATCTACTTTCTGAGCCTGAAAGATTAAGAGCCAGATGTTCCCCCTGGAAGCCTCTTGGGAGCCAACAAGCTGGCCTTTCTGGTAGGGTTCCCCTCCTCTCCTCTCTTCTGTCCCCATATACATGCCGGAACCTCATCTTTGGCCATATGGTTTCACTTAAAAATAATAATAAACTGTTAACAGGGGTCTTCTGGACACAGTGACTTACTGAAAAGGAGAAACACACTGATCTGCATGAATACATGTAGCGATTCAAATTAATTCTAATTAAGTTAAATTCCAATCCCCTGGTCATACTAGCCACATTGGAAGTATCCAGTAGCTACATGTGGCTGTGGTGGCTGGATGAGACAGCATAGTTCTAGAACATTTCTATCATCACAGCAAGTTCTTTAGGGAAGTGCCAATGTTGATGAGGGAATTCAGGTAGGACAGGCAGACAAAGGTGAACAGAGGCACCTTCTAAAGGCTCTCAAATCACAGCTCTTTGGCCTCTAGGTGAGGTCTGATGTAGAGCCAGAATGAGCGAGGAGACCAAATGGCAGGAGGTTCAGGTCAGGGCCTGCCCAACCCTCCACACCTTACCAGCTTCCCATACAAAGATGAACATGAACTTCATCTGGAAGGTTCTTCATAGATGCTTCAGCACTTTAGCAGCTGAGTGTCTGCAAAATTCTCCACCCCAGATGAAGTTCCAAACACCTCTTTCCCAGGCCCTGGCACTCACTGAAACTCCACAAAAGGGGACCAGAGGGCAGCAACATAACAAGCCCTCTATCCAGATGGCGCTGCACCACCTTCCCTGCCAATGAGCTCATTCATTTCTCATCAGAACTTCGTGAGGGTAGGATGACTAAGTTAATTTTACAGGGGAGGAAACTGAGGCTCAGGGGATCTGATTGTTCTTGCTAAAAGGCTGAGAAGTTTCAGGTGAAGCTAGGATTTGATCTTAATTTCCCAACTTCTGGCTCGGCACTTTTTCCTCTTAACCACATTGCCACTTTAGAAAAGAGCTCCCAAGATTGCAAACCATCTGCCCAAGTAGCAGAGATTGGCACATGTGGTATGAAAAAGAGATATCTCTGTCCCGCTGAGCTCTTGATGCAAGGCAATGGATGAAGATCCAGAGTGGGGGCCTTGGGCCTTGGCACAAACTCTATTTATGATGAGGAGTTCTGCTTTCCAAATCGCAGTGTGGAGACAGTGTTCATACTAACTGCCTCTTCCTAGCCAAATAGGGATACTGGAATGATAGATGAAATCATGGATGAGAAAAATCATTGGGAAGATAGTGAGAAGCCCAGAGGATTATAAGCCTCCTGCTCATCAGAACCCAAACAAAAGTAAAGCTAAAATAAACAGACACTTTTCCCCAGCTTTTTACTTTTATGAAAGAGATAAATGTCAAAGAAATCAAGTTTACATCAGACAGATTATATATAAATTTTCCCCTAGGAGTCCACATGTCAGCAAAGGTTCAGCTCAGCCTCCTATATTTGCCCAGTCGGTGTCCAAAATAATGAGAATTACTCATAATGATGTAACGAGGTCCCACCAGATTGTAACGGGCCTTTTGAATCACCGAAGCACAGCTCTAGATTTTTATACAGCAGATTTCACTCTGATATAATTATTTTGACATTAGAGATCAATGTGTAGTGTATATGACAGTCTTTTAACAGAATATTGCATTTCCCCCCTCATTTTTCTCAATAAACCAAGAATTAATTCTATTCTGAAGAATTATTTGGATTTTTATTGACTTTTTGGGGGAAGGGTGTATGGGGGGGATAAAAATTTAATTTTCCCTGAGTTCTAACTTTGGGTCTAGCTTTATGTTTCCTATTATTAATATATAGGTTGACATGAGCAATGCTTTAATGAGATGGAATGTGAGAAGTCTCACCAAACGATAGGCTTCAAGTAATAAAAAATAACAGGAGAGAAAGGATGTGTGTGTGTGTGTGTGTATGCTTGAGAGGGAGAGAGAGACAGAGACTAAGCCAACAGTAATGCTTCTTTCAGTAAATCTTGTACCGTCAAGTTCCCACCTGTTAGTGAAAGGATTTCGAAGTGGCCCAAGAGAGTGTACAGGACTCACTCCAATTCTCATAAAGCAAAAGTTTACATACATCTAATAGCCTTTTACTACCACAACAATTCCAGTTCAAGAAAGAATCTTCCTAAAGCAAAGACAACACAAGTGGCTGACAGGACCACACTTTATTGAGTAATGCTGTCTAATGGAATTCTCCAGGCAGTATTTCTTAGCTTTTCAGATGGTTTTCATTTCAGCTTGAGCCTATTGATCTCCTGCCAGAGGATCTGGCTCTAGTAATAGTAAATGTGCTATTTACTGAGATGTTTCGATCTGTGCCTTGTATTAAGCACCCTGCAGCCAAATGGGGGTCCTTTTCCTTCTCACCCCTCATGCTCCCTCTCACTTTGTCATTAGAACAGGATGCGAACCTGGAGGTTTGTATTGCACTGCCAGGGAAAGTGCTCTTGGCCTACATTACCACTTCTCCCTACGTCAAAGCCATTCTACCCATTCACTTAGCACACATTTTAGTGACCACTAAGAACTCAAGCCAAAGCCTGTTGCCTCAATCCCAGTTAATCTAAACCAAATTTTCCATGTAAATGCGCGCGTGTGTATGCTAAGGGAAAAATGTTACTTGCATACAAAGTATTGTATATACAAAGCATTGTATGCAAGTATAAGTTATACTCTAAATCCCTTGTAACTACATATTTCTATATTCAAATGCACATTTTTCCAATCCAATAGGATTCTAGAAAGACTTCTCTTTTCTTGTGAGTCATCTCTAGGATTTTTTGTCTGACTCTGCTAACCCTTCAGGAACCTGTCTGGACTGTCTAAATAGGTCTGAGGCATTTATTGCTAATGGAAGCTTAGGCCTCATTGGGTATCATAGGGGGAGAGATAAAGGATGGTGGGGGTGGGGATGCCACACAAATGAACTGAATCAATCTCTGTGGGCCAACATATCCTATCATGGACAGAACAAAGCCTGAGAGCCAAAATGTCTTGGCTACCTTCCAGGCCACCTGCTCACTTACAGCCTTCCCCAAAGATACCTAACCTCTCCCTCTCCAAGCTTTAGAATTTTATCTGAAAAATGGGGATGAGAAGTGACCACGTCCCTTCCAGAAAGAAATGAGGCAATACCTGTGAAAGCACTTTGAAGTCTATTGCTTCAGTCAGGTTTGGCTAGGGCATGCTATCGTAACAAACAATCCCAACATCTCAGTGGTTTCCTATCTCCACCATCTATGTCATTCACAGAACATTCTCCATGGCAGTGAGGCTGCCAGGGACCCAGGTGATGGGGGCTCTATGTTGACAGAGCTTCCAACAACCCCATTCCAGGGGAACAGGTATGTGGTGAGTCACGCATGGGCTCTTGCCCCAGAGGGACAGATGTCATTTCTGCTCATGTTTCATTTACTAAATCAAGTCAGATAGACATGTCTACTTCAAAAGAGATGAAACGGTGAAGTTCTATCAAGATCCTGGGACAAAGCGCTCCATGAAACTAATGAAGCTGAAGTTTCAGTCCTCTTGCTTACATGAGCTCCTTGCAAATCCCTAGGAGAGGCCAAAACAATGTGGTCACACAACTACGTGCTTTGTAAAATTTGTAAAGTAAGATATTTTTGGACATTTTGTATTTTCATATAAATTTTAGGTCCTTCAAAACCTGAATCTGTTCTGGATATGATGATGCACTAGAATATTTGTGGGTAATTAGGATTACCTAAGTAAAATGAGCTTTTCAGGCATGCTTCTCTGTTCTCCCAAGCTGATGTAGAATGAGGAGAAGGACAGAATTTTACCCAAAAAATAAGACTTAGGGAGAAAGTAATGATGCCTCTTCTTCCCCTGGTTCCAAGCCTTCTTGTCTTCTCCTGTTTTGTATGAGCCTAAGTCTTAACTGTCCATTAGATCATAAACTACTTGGGGACACACACTGTGGATTATGAGTTTCTCAGATTTTAGATTTGGAAGTCACCTTTGAGGTCATATAGTATTATTTGGCCCCACCCAAAACAGATAACAAGGAAAGGAACTTACCAAGTCCACACAACTAACAGGCAGAAGCCAGGTCTCCAAACCTTGAGTCAGTACCCTCTTCCTTGCATCTCTCAAGTGGATTATTATGTACACATGCATTACTTGGGTCCGGCCCCAAGATTAGTTGAAATGAGAAGTGGTGCCTTTGTCATCATTGGGATGTTACTACTTCTTGGCTCTCCACCATCAAGCAATATTCCAAGTTACATTCCAAATATCTCTATACTTTCATCACCTTTTGGCACCATCTTTAACTCAATTTCCAGACTTAAGGCTAACCCAAGAGAAAGGTCTTTATACACCACATTTCTAACTCCTGTCCACTATACAACACACTTCCCAGTCAGCCCCATCCACACAATAGACTCCCTAGGCCTCCCAATGCAAGAACCATTTTCCTCTGTCACCCAGTCCAATCAGTAAATGCCACAGTCTTCCCTATCCATGCATCACATTCTTCTATCATTCCTGTCCATAAAATAGATACCCTGTCCTCCTCATCAACACACCATACTCCCCTGTCCTCCCATCCACACAGCACATTCCCCAGTCCTCCCCATCCACACACCACACTCCCCTGTCCTCCCATCCACATAGCACATTCCCCCATCCTCCTATCCACACACCACATCCCCATCCTCCCATCCACACATCACACTCCCTAGTCCTCCTGGTCCACACACCATACTTCTCAGCCCTCCCATTCACATACCACACTCCCCTATCTTCTCCATCCATGCACAACCTCCCCATCCTCCTATCCACATACCACACTACCCCATCCTCCCTACCCATACACCACACTCTCCAGTCCTCCTGTCTACACATCACATTCCTCAATCCTCCCCATCTACACACCACTCCCCAGTCCTCCTGTCCACACAGTACATGCCTTGTCCACACTATATCCTCCCTTCTACCCCTTCATAACTGCATGAACTATCAGCATTAAAAGAGAATGTAAGAATCATTTGCCCAATCCAAATATTTATGTTCCATTATTAATTTAAATTAAAATTTTTAATATTTATTTTTTAGAGACAGAGTCTATTTATGTTGCCCAGGCTAGTCTGGCCTCAAGTGATCCTCCTTCCTCAGCTTCCCAAGTAGCTGGGTGGGATATAGGCCCCATATTGTATAAATGTGGAAATTATCTTTAGAGAAACTAAGGACCACCTATGTCAAAGTAAAGTTCAGAAATTCTAATTCTAGAGCAGTTCTGCTTCCATTCTTTCACATTCTTGAAATATGGAGGAGATTCTTATCATTCATTTTATGGGTAACTAATGCTAAGTGTTTAGGGTATAATAAAGGTAGCTATTGATCATTGATTTATGGTCTATCTACTCTAATGGAGTCAAATGGCTAAGTTGTTCCTTTTTTTTTTTGCTTTTGAGAGAGGTTTTTATCTTTGCACAGAAAATTTCTGCCCCAAACTCTGAGTTTTAATTTTGGGTCTAGCTTTAATGGTGGGGTCGTGTCTTCTTAACCTATCTTTATGTTAAGATCCTTCTTGAAGCATCTTCTCTTGAGTTTTTCAACTTCAGAGAAAGGAGATGTATACTTATTTGGCATTTGTGATATCCTTGTCTAAAGTAAGCCTTTCCATCATGGTTTCTGGGCATTTTCACCTACTTGCACAGGTATATCAATCAGAGTACTGGGCAAAACAGAGGACACACACACCTATTATGGGATGTTGAAGATAGTTTAATAGAAGAACTACTTATAAAGTTGTGAGCAAGGTGTAGAGAAACCATAAGAGATAGTGCAGGACTCAAGGGCTAGTAACTGCAGGCCTGGTCCCATTTCTAGTCATGGACTCCAGAATCAGGGAACAATCATGAGAGAGGACCACCTAACAGGAGCTGTGGCTTTCAGTGGAAGACAGTAGACAGTCAATGGAGAAACCATAGGGATAGAGACGCAGGAGTAACCCTAACTTTGCTTTTCTATTTCCATCACCATTTCCAGGTTCCCCATTGGCCAGAACAGGAAGAAGCTGTTAGATTTAGTCCAAACAGATTACTATTCTGAGTCAGAGAATGATGGACAAAGCATCTGATAAGGCAAGTGGGTGGTATTCAGCATAACTTATTCCAACAACAGTTTATTTTTTAAAAACTGTCTTGCAATCATATCCAAAGTTAAATCTCTTTTCCCCAAAAGGCCATCTCCTCTCCCTACTTCCAAGTAAAATGTCATCTCCAGCCTTGAAAGTATGGAATCTCAATCTTAAAGATTTAGAGAAGTTGTCTAGCCAGGTCATTCTCTCACAACTGTCACTTAAGGGAAAAATCTTCTCATCCAATTTAAGTCCCTCTTGCTGCCTGTTATACTTGTTGCTGTTGATGATTTTGTGCTCAGAGGATCTGAAGCATGGTGACTCCACTGGTAATGAAAAGCACAGTGGGTTGAAGGTGAGAAGATGAATTCTTGTCTTCACTCCACTAGTGCCAGCAGTATCTGAGGCAAATCATGCCATCATACTGTTTCTTTTAGCTGTCAAATATTTCACCAGAGGAAAATTATTGCTTTTTAAGTGATATAGGAAAAAAAAATCACTTTTACAACCAGGGAAAGATTTTATTTTCATAATTACATCTTGTAACAGAAAATTTCTCACAATATCCTTGAAGATGACTGCTAAACACTTTCTCCCCTTCCAACCCATTTATTTAACATGATCTATCCCTACTTTCCTTTATTTTTCCCTATATTTCTGTGTTTTCAGCTTTCTAGAATTTTCCTTGCTCTTCACCAACATAAAGTTGTTTCTTGTGAGCTTTTTAGTATAATTTCTCAGGGAATCAATCTTAAATGCTTAAAGTCTTCCTGGGTGTTTTTTCTGTGAACATGCTGTCAGAGCATTTATGCCACTGTTATTTCCACCTCAGCTCTCTGGCAGAGTTAGAACACAGCACCCCATAATCTCTCCCATGCCTCAGCTAGCCCAGACAATCCCCTTTCTCCTTCTTTGAACTAGGGATGGAAATATTAGCAGTTTATCTCCTACTGCTTATACTCTCCAAAATATCCATTTATTCTTTCAGACTGGCCAGGGTCATTCCCTATTTTCCAGCCATGGTCTATTTTCCTTTTTTTTTTTTTTTTTTTTTTTTTTTGAGACAGAGCCTCAAGCTGTCACCCTGGATAGAGTGCCGTGGCATCACAGCTCACGGCAACCTCCAATTCCTGGGCTCAAGCGAGTCTCCTGCCTCTGCCTCCCAAGTAGCTGGGACCACAGGCGCCCGCCACAACGCCCGGCCATTTTTTGGTTGCAGCCGTCATTGTTGTTTGGCGGCCTGGGCTGGATTCGAACCCGCCAGCTCAGGTGTACGTGGCTGGCGCCTTAGCCCACAGAGCCACAGGCACCGAGCCCCATGGTCTATTTTCAAAGCTCAGCTAGTTCCTATGGCTCATCTAGCCTAACTGTTTTGTTTTACAAATAATAG
>CAUYRH010068538.1:0-67354 GCA_963574655.1 Perodicticus potto
CTTGAAATCTCTCCCACTACCAGGAGCTTTGGTGTTTTCTGTATTCTTTTCTGTAAATCAATTCTGTCTTATCACGGACGGGTGGGGGGGGGGAAATAATGTAATGAAGAATAATAAAATACATGTATTTAAAAAATAAAAAAAAAAAAAAAAAGATAAGCAGGTATGCAAAGTAGCAAAATAAGATCCATGATGAAGAGAAAAGTCAATCAACTAAAACCAAACCAGAAATGCACGTTTCAATGACCCAAAACATTAAAACAGTCATAACTGTTTACCCTATGTTTGCAAAGATAAGTAGAAAAATGAAAGATTAAGGAAATGAACCAAATGGGGATTCTAGAGACAAAAATCTGTGTTCTGTGAATTGAAAATATCCTGGATGAGATTAAGAGTAGATTAGATATTGCAGAAGAAAATGCCAGGGAGGATTTAGACATAGCACTATAGAAACTAAAGTGAATCATACAGGGAAAGGAGAATTAAAAAGAAAAGAGCATCAGTAAGCTGAGGGATAACTTCTAGTAGCCTACTCCAGATATGTAAAGAGGAAGACATTTCTCTCAACTGATTTTATGAGGCCACTTTACTCTGACACCAAAATCACATGAAGATTTTACAAGAAAACTATCAGCGTGCCCTGAGTGAAAGGCTCACCTGCAACTTGAACCTTATCTTATCAGTGAAAACAATGTAACCTACAAATTTGTGCCCTCATATTAATTTGAAATTTAAAAAAAGAAAAGACAAGAGACTACCTCCCAACTTCCCTGATGAATGTAGATTTTAAAAATTATAAACAAAATTTTAGCAAGTTGAACTCAATGATGTATGTATCAGAAGTACAAGGTTGGTTTAGAATCTGAACACCAACTCTCTATAATTCACTGTATTAACAAACAAAAACATAGAAAAATCACAAGTTCATTTCAAGAGATGCAAAAAATAATATTTGACAAAATACAATAGTTATCCTAGATAAGGACTCTTAGCAAACTGGGAATAGACGAGAACTTTCTAGACCAAATGAAGTCATCTATTCAAAATCTACAGCTAACGTCACACTTAATGGTGCAAGACCGAATGCTTTTTTCCAAGAGTTGGAGCAAGGTAAATTTGGTGAGTGCAACTAGACAAGAAAGAGAGAGAAAAACAAACAAAAATTCATTAATTGCAGATGACATAATCCTAAGGAACTGAAAAAAAATTACTAGAACTAATAAACAAGTTCAGCAAGGTTTCTGGGGGAAAATCCAATATATATAAATAAAAATTATTCCTGTATACAAACAACAAATAATTTAAAATTAAAATTTTAAAACATCACTGATAATCACACAAAAATATAAAATACTTATATGTAAATTTGAAAAAAATTATATAATACTAAAAACTATAAACATTGCTAAGTTAAGAAAATACATAAATAAGTGGAGAAGTATACTATTTTTTTGTGTACTTCAATAGCGCTAAGATGTGAATTCTCCTCAATCCAATTCTAATCAAATTCCAAGCAGGCTTTGTTGTAGAAATTGACAGCTTCTAAAATCAATAGGGAAATTAAAGATCTAGAATAGTCAAAATAACTCCAAAAAATAAGAACAAAGTTGGAGAATTAACACTGCTTGATTTCAAATCTTACTATAAAGACATAATAATCTGAGAGATTGAGTGTTTGGCTTTAAAACAGACCAAAAACAAACAAACAAGCAAACAAAAAAGAATCAATGGAATAGAATAGAGTTCAGAAGCAAACTATTACATCTTTAGTTGTCCATATGAATGGACAATTGTTTTTTAAAAAATATTTTCATGGACAATTTAGTTAGAAATTACAGTCTTTTCAAAAATGGTGTTGGAGTAATTAGATATCCCTTTTAAGTTCATGTCTCAGGCCAAGTATGAAATTTAAGTCAAAAATGGACCAGAAGTGTAAATGTAAAATATGAAACCATTAAACTTGCAGAAGAAACATCAGAGACAATCTGTATGACTTTGGACTGGTCAGCAGTTTCACAGATATGACACCGAGCATACAATCTGTAAAAGAATATTGACAAATTAGACTTCAACAGTATGAAAAAAAAATTTCTTTCGGTCCAAAGTTGTTAAGCGAAAGAACAAATGAGCCCTGGATTGGAAGAAGATAAATTTGCAAGTAATATAACTGATAATGAAATTTTATCTGGGATGTAAAATTAGAAATACTAAAGAAGAGGAGGAAAAAGGAGGAAGAGGAGGAAGAAGAAAGAGATGAGAATAAGTGGAGGGAAAGGAGGGAAAACAATTCAAAAAGAATGAAAGATTTGAACAGTTAAAGAAGATATGGATGGTAAATAAACTCATGACAAGACGCTCATCATCTGTGGTGGCTCATGCCTGCAATCCTAGCACTTTGGGAGGCTGAGGTGAGTGGACCGCATGAGCTCAGGAGTTCCTGAGCAATAGTGAGACCTCTGTCTCTACGAAAAATAGAAAAAATAGCCAGGCATGGTGGGAGCCTATAGTCCCAGCTACTTGGGAGGTTGAGGCAAGAGGGTGGCTTGAGTCCAAGAGTTTGAGGATGCTGTGAGCTCTGATGCTAGGCCACTCTACCCAGGGCTCAACACCATTAGTCATTGGGAAATTGCAAATTAAAACCGTAATACCACTACTTATTTATTAAATGGCTAAAATCAAAATTACTGATTTTTCCTATCAAGAACTGGTGAGAATGTAGAGGTCCTGGGACCGTCATACATTACTGGTGGAGATGTAAAATGATACAACTGCTTAGATTCTAAGGCTTAGAAAATTGTTTGGCAATTTCTTCAACAGTTAAACATCCATTAACATATAATTCAGCTCCTCCACTCCAAGCTATTTACCCATGAGAAATAAAATGTTAGGTCTATATAAAGATGTGTACACAGATGTTGACATAGTCTTGACTTGTAACATCCAAAAAGAAGAGACAGCCTGAATGTCCATTGAAAGATGAATAAATAAACTGATATATTTGTACAATGGCATATTACTCAGCAATAATAAAGAATAAACTATTGATACATGTGACAATATGCATAAATGTCACAATAATTCTGCTGAGTGAAAGAAGCCTACCCCCCCAAATAAAACAAACAAATGAAAGAAACCTATCCAGTGCATCATATCATGTACATAAGATTCTAGAAACTGCAAATAAATCCTCAGTGAGAGAAAGTTGCCTAGTGATTGCCTGGGTATGGGGTGGGAGCTGCAGGTGGGAGCAGGAGGGAGTATAAAGGTACACGAGAAAACCATCTGGGGTGATTAATGCATGTTTATAATCTTGGTAGTGGTGATGGTTTCTAGACTATCATCATGTCTCAAAATGTATCAAATTATAATATATTTTTTAAGTATTTTAAATTTAGTGCCTGTCCATTACACTTTAATAAAATCAATGGGGTTGTGTTAATGTACACAGCTATGATTTAATAAAAAATATATAAATAAAATAAAATCAATGGGGCTTGGCGTCTGTAGCTCAAGTGGCAAGGGCGCCAGCCATATACACCAGAGGTGGCGGGTTCAAGCCCAGTCTGGGCCTGCCAAAAAGCAATGACAACTACAGCCAAAAAAAATAGTTGGGTGTTGTAGCAGGCTCCTATAGTCCCAGCTACTTGGGAGACTGAGGCCCAAAGAGTTTGAGGTTGCTGTGAGCTGTGATGCCACAGCACTCCACGGAGGGCGACATCATAAGACTCTGTCTCAAAAAAATAAAAAGTTAAATAAAATTAATGTTTTTTTTTCTTTAAATTGGAGCTTGGCAAAGATTAAAAAAAAATTCTGGTACCAAACTGACTCCTTAATCTAATTAATTAAAAGTAGAGAAAAAAACTTGAAAAGAGAATCCCTTTCTTTTTGTGTGAGTCCGTGTTTCCCAAAGATGCCTCCATGCGCCCTCTGAGTTCTTCTCCTAGAAAAGCTCACAGGAAGCATTTTACACCTGGGAAGCCCTGGGTCAGACTGTGCACAGCACTGGAGGCAAGAGATGCTGGGACTCTAAGAAACTGCAGGAACGTCATGTGGCTGCACCATGCGCGTGTTGAGAAGGAAGAGCTTTGGAGAAGGGACTCTCATGCCACTGGGGACCCGGCTAAGGCAGTTTGACTGTATTTTGCATACGTTAGGCCAGCATATTAGCTCAAATTCTAGGTTCAAATTCTTCCTGCTCCTGTCATGTGGGAGCTATTGGAACATAAGCGTTTTCTCCTTCTTTCGTTTCCCTTATGGCACCTGTCATGATCTGACATGATTGTATTTTAATTTTAGTTTGGTCTTTCCCATTCCTCACCCTTCCACCACCCAGAGTAGGGTCCTGTTTGTCCTGTGCAGTCTTCTCTCCAGACTTGGTCTGGCACTGGGCACACTGAAGCCCCCTCAGCAAGAAGAAAGGTTGGTGATCTCAGAAAGCATAACATACACCTGGTACACTTACACCATGTACATTTTAAAAAATTTACTTTTTAGGTTTATTCAGGTTCTTCAGCACAAGGTCATAGCATGGGAGATATGAATTGGCTGTTCTTGGCAACTTGTCCCATGAAGAAGGAGGCGAATGTGGCCCCTGCTCTAACTCTGAGTTCTCCCAAAGCTCACTGTTTCACTCAAGGTCGAGCAAACTTTCTCTGCCTTGAGCTAGGTTGAGTCATGCTAGATTTAAGGAAAGAAGTGAGTAAATAAAATGCTCCCTCTGATCTGCCTGGATGAACCACAGTCCTGGCCCCAGGAATTAGCCCCCTGGAAGGGTCCAATAGACCATGGCACAAAAGAGATAGTTAATAATAAATTACAAACATGGCTACAAGAACCACAGGGAGACCCCATTTCCCCTCCCCCAGCCCACACCTTCACTCACTGGCGGGCTCTACCCCATGGGCTTAATCCGCATCAAAGAGAAACAAATCCAATAAAATGTTTCCCTGAGCTAGGAGTGAATTCAATGATTCATTCTTACCCATTCTCTCTCTCTCCTTCCTGCCAAACAGCCGATCACAGCTGAGCGAAGAACAAAGGAAAGGACATTTCAAAGAAGTCATCCTCATGTCTTTCTGCGCCTGTCTGCCTCACAAGACTCCAGTGATCAATGTCATTTGGATATGGTTCCATTAGTGTCATAGGACACTAATGTGGCCTTTTGTCGATATCTCTTTGCTGCCCCTGTGGCTGCCATTAAAGTGGGGTGATCAGATCCCCTGCTGCAGGGGGCATAATTGACGAATGACCTCAGCAGCTGCCATTCTGAATCACCCCCATGTTGGCACCTAGGCCATGCTTCCCATGAGATGCCAGTGCCTGAGCTCAGCAGGGGTACTGATACAGCTTCATTCCTGCCTTTTAATAGCTGCCTTGGTTTGAGGAGCTGCCATCAGCCCAACATGGACTGTTTCAGAACTGTGCTCAGTCTGAGACTCTTCCTTCCAACTTCCTGTCTTTTCCTCTCTTCCTTCACAGCATCAGGCCTCTCCTGCCTTCTCCAGCACTCTTCCTTTTTTTGTCTTTTCAGAGAATGTGAATGAATGTCACTGGTACTGAGCAGCGAGGGGAGGCCTGAGGCCTGCCTCCCTCACTGCCCAGCTGGCAAAGAAGTTATCATCCTGAGTGGTACGTGGGGGCAGAGATAGTCTCTGGGACAAGGTAGGCAGCCTGATTGCTAAAGATCACAAGTGGTGACTTGGGAAATTATACCAGTGGGGGCAAAACCTGTTCAATGCAATGACTTAGACACTGGAAAAATAGCGAGGGGATAATGCCTACACAGATAGCAGAAAGGGAAATATTTTCCCAGCTGTAGGAGCTTAAAGCAGTTTGCACTAATGTCGTAGGGCAAAATCCCACAGGCTTACATAATAGGAATTTATTTTCTCATCATCCTGGAGGGTACATGTCTGAGATTAAGGTGTGGTGTTGGCAAGTTTAGTTTCTTCTGAGGCCTCTCTCCTTGGCTGACCGATGGCTGCCCCCTCACCACGTCCTCTTTTTGTTTTTCGTCTTGTGTACATCCCTGGTATCTCTCGTAATGTCCAAATTTTATCTTAGCGTAAGATCACCAGGGATGATGGATTGGGACTCACCCTTAGAAAAACCAAGGCAAGAGAATCTCTTGAGCCCAAGAGTTTGAGGTTGCTGTGAGCTCTGGTGATGCTATGGTACTCTACCCAGGGTGACACAGTGAGACTCTTCCTCAAAGAAAAAAAAAAAAAAAAGAAGACCCACCATACACCTCCCCCCATCAGACCTCACCTCCAACATTGGGGATCAAATTTCAACATGACACTTGGAGGGGACAAATATGCAAACTATATCCCTGTCCCCCCTTTTCAGAAAAATCTTGCTCTGAGGAGCAAGGACAGCAGAGGAGGAGCTGTATTTCCTGCGTGGGTCTTGCACAAAGAGTAAATTTAAGAAGAATTTAAAATTGCTTGCAAAAAAAGCTCTAATCTTTTGACTTTGCAGCACTTTTTACTGTTCTTGAACTAAAGCCCGTGTTCAGAAAATCATGATGCAGCCTGCTCTGCTGCATTTGTCTGTGAAGTCCTCTTTTGATCAAAATAATGCTAAGGGGTTGCTCCCTTGATCTGTTTAGCATCAAGATAAGGTCAGGCATTAATTAATGTGGAATTACCAAAGAATTCGTATGGAAATGCATATGACATCTACATTATAGCCATAATGAGCTAATTAACCAATCAATTATAATGATTAATGTGATCATAATGAAAGTATGGCAAATGGTTATTAATTCTTAGAGTTTCCAGAGTGAATGCATTAATCACGGTTGAACCTATGGTGTAATATGGGTGCCTAATTGTCTTTCAGAGCTCTAGGTGTGATGTAATAACTTTCATCTGCTTAGAAGTTTTGCAATTTATCAAGCATTTGGCCGCACATTATCTTACGTTTTCCCTCACAATGAACTTGTGAAACACTTAAAGATACTATTATTCTTGTTTCTATTTCACTAGTGGTAAAATTAAGTTTGAGAGAAGTTGAGTGATTTTCCCAATTTCTCATATTTTTGTGCTTCTTCCTTCAAAGAGGTCTTCCAACAATCTCAGCTGATATTTGGAGTTCTAGGCATGAACATTTAGAGTAGGCTTTTGCCGCCGTTTCCTAGATCTTTTATTACATAATGCTATCTGATGTTTGCTTAGAAAATTAGCCAGCTTGTCATCATATCATAGATATGAATGGGAATCCAATTTCACCTTACTACTGAATCACTTGTAAGAAAGAAGGGACTTTGGGAGCTGGAGTCTGGGAGATTCTACTGTGTGGTTGTATGTGGGAGTCAGGGGTGGTGTGTCAAGAACTGTTGTGTGATTTTTCTTAATTTTTTTCCATCACAATGCTCATAGTACTGAGCATAGTTCCAAGTAGACAGCAGCAATTAACAAATGTCCCTGCTAAATTAAATATATCTAATTGTAAGAAGAGGTTAACCCAAACCAACTAACCAAAACACAGAAGGGTCCTTCAGAATTGGACATCAAGCCTTAGAATAAAGAAAAGACTCTTACAGGTCTGCATTCATTTATTGTTTGATTTTCTCTGGGGAAATTATGTGACTTCTGAGTATTTATTTACAGTAAATGTGGACTAGATCAACAAGGGAATCTTGGAGAAGATGAATCTAGGACTCGGGTGCTAGTGTAAGATTTGGAAGGAGAAGAGAACCTGGAGGTCACTCTAGGTCAGAACGACAGTAGCCATCCAGGGTAGAAGTCAGAGAGAAAACGCTAAGGACAAAGACCTTAGAGAAGTCAGGTTAGTGCCAGGAGGCAGCAGGAGACGTGGCAGGGCAGGAGGCCTAGTGGGGGACAGTCCATCATGGAGAAGCTTAAAGAAAGACTGAAGAGGCAGTGGAGATGACACATGGGGGAGGTAAGCCCAGAAGAAGCTTCAGCCAGTGGTTACTTTTATATTACTAAGCAAGAAATGATTCCACATTAAAGAGTTTTGCATAGTAAATGAACTTGTGAGATCTGGTTCTACTTCAAATTCAATTACTCAAACACATCAGAGGCATTTTGAAACTGACTCTGAACCTGGCACAATATTTTAATACAGAACTTGTTAGGTGACATCAATAGTTCCATTCCAAACTGGGAAGGGTTGTCCAGAAGACGATCAGCAAACCTGGAGGCTGGTGTTCATGTGTGCCTCATCTGTGCCACACCTGGCTGGGAAGTGAAGAGTAAAGGCTGAAAGGCAAAGTCAGAAATCTTGTAGGTCAACTTCAATTTGACCCCTCAGTCAAATTCTGTGTAGTTTCTGAAAATGTCCTATTCTGGAGCTCATTCATTTCCAACTAATTATCATGTTATAGGCATAATCACCAAAGTCAAGTATCTTTTCTCAAATATTACATCAATTTATTGTTTGATTCATTCCTCAAGCATTAATTTAGTCACTAATTTAGTGATGCTGTGTTGTCAACATTTGTGTCCCTCCAAAAGCCATATGTTGAAATCTAATCCACAGGATGGCATTAAGAAGTAGAGTCTTGGGGAGGTGATTGGGCCACGACTGGAAGGGCTTGATGGGGCACATTAGTGCTTTTCACCATGTATAGAAAGCAGAGGGCAAGTCTCATCAGGCACTGGATTTGCTGGCTACTGGATTTTGGTCTTACTAGCTGAACCATAAAAAAATAAATTTATGCTATTTATAAATTAATCAGCCCAAGGTATTTTGTTATAAAATATAGGAATGGATGCTAAGACAAGCATTCCATATCTACTAATATGTGATAAACTTCAGGAAGACAAACTTAAATGAAATATACCTCTTCTTGGTTGAGCAGAGCAGGCAGTCAAGTATTTGGAACTGGGTCCACCTGACAATGACAGTTCTAGTGAAAATGAGCAAAGTGTATGCAACAGAAAATACCACATCTCCCATACAGACCGGCTTACACACAGGCTTAAATCACAGGCTGATTTAAGTCTGTGCTTTAGGTTATGTGAGTGTGCTGGGAGCATTTTGTGAATAATTCTCACTATTTCTGATGGCATCCAGAAAGTTTTGTCACCATTTGGAAAATGGAGCTGTGTCTAGTGTTAAGAACATAAACACTGAAGTTCAAAAGGATATATGTTTGCATTGTGCATAAATCACATGGAAAAACACCTCACAGATGGGATCTTAGTCTGGATACCTTAGATACAGACAATGAGATAAGGCTTCAGTGCTAACTTTTTATTGGAAGGTGCAATCCTAAGACGGTGAGAGTGAGGAAAAAGGAAAGTGAGTTTGGGAAGGAAGAAAGCAAATGCCCATGTGATCACTGCTTCCTGAGGAGTCAGAAGCAGTCATTCAGCTGTGCAGGGGATCTCTGTTGAGAGGCATGCATGCCTCATGATGGTTCCACAGAGAAAGGCATCCTGAAGAGCTTGTCTGCCAGATTCCTTTCCCTCTTCTATCATCCATCAATTAAAGTTGGCTCAGCCTGGTCTCAGAAATGTCAAGCTGTAGGGTAGTAACGTGGGAGCAGCAGCATTTACTCAGGGAGTGCCTGGACCGGCTGGCCCTGGAAACATCTGCTAAAGGATCAGCATGCCACGTGGCTCCATCTTGGGGTATCTTGTTTTTGCCTGATGCCTGGTTTTGATTAAAGGCATATGTTGTGTTCAAAGGCCTCTGTTCAGCTCAGCCTCTGTGTGCCCTTACATAATTAGTTTGTTTAAACTGTGTCTCTGATTATGTCAGGTCTTGACTGTGGCCCTAAGTACAAGAGTGTAATAGGATATACCTATTAAACAGATGTTGGACTTTAATGGATATGTTTTGAACAATCAATTGGAATTAAACTTTCAATAACTACTGTAGAACAAGAAAATGTATCTCCTTACATTAAGCAAAGCAACGTGGCCTCTTGCTGGCTCTCTAAAGCAGTGGTTTTTCCAGATGGGCTATTTCTCAGAGTCAGTGGGAGAACTTTAACAATTCAGGTTTGGGGACCCCCAAATCACCAGGTATTTGATCTGGGGTGAAACTTAGGCAACTGAATTTGTGAAAGATCCCTTGAAAATCATGATGTGCATCCAGGTAGATGCAATCAGAGGCAGTCATTTATAAACAGACAATCAGAGGTGGCCATTTATCAAAAATCAACTTTTTGCTACTATAGATTAGCATTTTCATTCATTTATTTGTTCTTTATCTATTGATTGATTAATTTCTTCCTTCATTCGTCATTAATAGCCCCTGAGTATCTGGTAAGCACAGGTTGCTGGACTAGACTCCATACAAATATAAAACACATCTACCTAAGACAAGCTTCTGTTCTAAAAAGTGTTGGCCATTTAGTAAAAGTAAAGAGACAGATGTTTATCCAATACCCAATTTGTTCCATGTATGTGGAAGAAATAACATATCACCATTTTACAGACAAGAATGCCGAGTTCAGATAGTTTAAGTAAACTGTTTATTCTAACTCTGGTTGCAAATGTTAGAGGTAAGATTAGAGGATACAAAGAAAATATACATGCTCAAGGAGAGAAATCGATAAAATCTTATAAGTCAGTCATGAGAAGGGGTGTACAGGGTTAATAGGAGGGAAGGTTACTTTTAGCCCAACTGGACAAAGACAACTGCCTAAGCTTAGAACAAGGTGAAGGATTTAAGTCAAAATGGACATTTAAGTAGGACTTCCATACCTGACTGCTGATCTGAGTCACCTAGGAGCTTTAAAATAATTCTGCTTTGGTGGGTCTTAGGTGAGGCCTTGGAACCCATATTATTTCAGAAGCACTGAGATGATTTTGTCTTATCATCCAGGTGTAAGAATATGCTACTTATTTACAAAATTAATAGACATAGAAAAGTGATTTCAGGCTCTTATTCAATATGTAACTTAACTAACTTACCTCTGAATGGAATTGAGTTGCCGTCCAAATAGAAATCTGTTGCCCTCACCCTCCCAATTCCAATCTATTGTGCACACAGGTTATCACCCTAATTCTGCTCTCCCTTCTTCAGTTGCCTTGTTACAGTTGGGCCTCAGTCATCTTGCTCTTGAATTAACTACTTCTAATCTTTGCCCCTTAGATATATTCAGCTTCCACTCACAGCAGCTTTAACTCTAACATTCGACTGGTCATGTATATGACTGCTGTAAGCCACTCTAAAACCCTCCACACTCTCCAGTAGTGGACTCTGCAGAGGGGAATTCAAGGACCTTCTCCATCTGGTGCCACAGCCCTCCTTCATTCACTAGTTTGCTAATTTGTAAAATGAGCAATTTATAAAATGTGATTAGTGCCTATGATGAGCAAACCCTGTGATGTATCACATCAATGATCCAGTGATGAAGATACAGTTCCTTTAATAAACTCACACAACACCATAAACAGTCGCAAGAGGTGGACTCAAGGGGGTTGGCAACAAATAAGAAAAGGAACTTGTGACCTTGCCTGAAGGAACTGAGGAGGCTTTCTGGAAGACAGGATACCTGGAGGAAAAGTGAGAGAAATACACTGTGTAGAAAGGGAAAGGCATTTGCGCAGAAGGGCATGATTACATGGCACAGTAAAAGGGAACAGAGTTTGTTCAGACCACTGTCAACTATTCTACCTGATTATCAGCTGTGGAAGGAGCTTGATAATCTAGCATAAATGCAAACATGATGCTGAGGCTGATTTAGGTAGAGTGGGTGTAATATCCGTATCCAAATATAACTGAGTAGATAAAAATACACAGTTACATTTTAAATGCAAAAGTCCATGCATTGATATGAAACCTGACTACACTCTAAAGCTGTAAGAATGCAGCTTCACATTAATAGCACACACACAAGAAATGTTCTCAGTTGAGCTTTTGTCAATAGTATGAAGCAGCCCCTGCCTGCATGGACTCAGTCGTAGAAGAAAATGTCCAGAAGTCTTAAGACACTTGAGTCCTTGTGCTTGCCTTGTGTGGTTAGAATCCACAGTACAAGTTGCACAAGGAAACCTGGATATGCCCAGAGGCAGGTTACCGGAGAGGACAAAAAATAATAACACATGAGAAAATCTCAGAGAAATTGGGATGGCTTCTTTACCAGCTAATAATCCAGAGAGTGGCCTTACTGAAGAGGAAATGACCTCTGGGACTCTAGGAGGCAGAGTTGAGCCCAAAGGGTGGTAGTCATGGGGTAAATTTCTAATAAGTAGTTCTAGGAAGATCTTAGGACAAGACTTGTCTTCCTAAGGTGTGACAAAGGAGAACCATGCATTGAGTAACAGTTAACATGCTAGAGCACTTCTTACACCTACCAGGTGTGAATCTTTGACCAAAGAAGGCAGTTTTTAGTGAAGGAAGGGTTGTCTAATATTTAGAGTGGTCAGGAGAGTCAATAGGATGTTTTAACACATGTAAACTTGCTCTGTAAAGTATTAGATAAATATCCCAGCTTCCTTGTGGGGTGCTTGGTCTCTATACTACAGAGTTCTGCCATTGTTGTGTGAAAGGTGCCAGAGACAACAAACAAGTAGTGTGTGGCTGGGCTGTAATAAAACAGCTTACAAAAACAGGCAATGGATAGGATTTGGCCCATGAGATATACTTAGTCAATTCCCGTTTCAGCAGATGGGGAGGATCTCACCACTGAAGCTATTCACGAGATTTGCACTGCAATGATCTTTATAAAAGAAGATAATTGCAAATGCCAGTAAGCTCTGTAGGGGACATGGACCTTTGGGGGCTCTCAGAGCAACTTCTTTTAATTCTCCCTCTACAGAAAAGGAAACTGAAGCCCTAAAAGAAAGGGACTTGCCCCAGAAGGTGGAATTAGGTAGTGGCATTTGATCTAACATGATGCTCATTTTACTTCTATCTGTATATTCTAGAGATGGAGGAATAAAGACTCTTTTAGGGTTTCTAGTAAAATGTGGCTTCACCTTAGCGGCACTCGAGAAATGTTCAGAGTTGAGCTGATGTCAGTAGATGAAGCAGCATGGACTCAGTCCTGGAAAAAGAGGTCTGGAAGTCTGAGGACACCTGGATCCTTGTGTTCAGGGTTAGAATCCACAGTACAAGAGGCACAGAGAAACTGCCACATGCCCAGAGGCAGACTTTACAATGTAGGGATAGACAGCACATCTCCTGGGACCTCCTGAGTAAAGGGCTCAGCTGCAACTTGGACCTTGTCGAACAAACACAAACAATGGAACGCGATCGTTCCTACCCAGATATTATTCTGGGAAGAAAGTCTTTCCACTTTCATGGCTTTGATTAAGCCTTTTCTGACTGGTTCTGGAGCTTTCCTCTGTGGTGTGGGAGCCGGCTCGTCTCCTCAGATTAATGGGCGCATTATGCATTCGCTGTCAATGTCAGCAGGCCTGCTTTTCCAATTTTACAAACGTCTTTTCTTTCAGGAGCTGGAAATGTTCTCAAAACTGTCCTGAAAGCAACTAATGCTTTCAGTCGTTGTCACCTTCGTGAGGAACACGCGGCAATGTCGCTTCTGACTTCATTCTCCCAGTGACATTTTTCACACAGGCTCTGACAAAGACAGCAATTATAAAGACATCCAGGTTGGCATTCAAGGATTCTTGAAGTTAACAAATTGTCCAGGGATAAATGACAATGAAGTTGGCAGACTACACATTTTTTCGTGAAAATGCTCGTGTGAGGGGATCAGGGTAAACCTCAGGAAGAGGCCATACTCACACTCACATTAGGGTGACCCTGGCTACTTGACTCTTTGGGAGACACTTTGGCTTCAGGCCCACTGGGGGAGACTGTGGACTTCTCAGCAGGTCGGAAGAGTCAGAGAAATACAGTTAAAATACATACTGAAATATAAGACAGCTGCTTGATTTGCTGACCAGACCCAAGTGCAGGAATGCTGTTGATTCAAATCTCATTCTCCCCTGCATGTAGTCACCATTCCCAGGCTCCCATCACCCCATTTCTGTGCAGACACCCAGGCCCATGTTCCTGTGGTCTGATCCCAATGCTCCCCCCTTTTCCCAGCTATTCAGAACACCCTACTCAGTCTGCTCTCTCTGCCTGGAATCACCTCTCCCAATTTCCCACTGAGAACCTGTCTCTAAAGTGTCCATTTCTGTGCAAACTTTGCTTTTCATTCCCATGAGAAGCATCTTCACTCATGAACAGAAACAGAGCTGGGGGACATCACCAACAATGTCCCAGAGGTCTGGGAGGCTTTGCTTTAGAAGATAAATTTTATATAAAGTACAATCCCAGGCCCACATAGGGAATAGGAGATAATTCCCTATGGGACAACCGAGTCCCCCATGCAGTGGGAAGCCTAAAATTGCATCACCAAGTCCCGAGGGGCAGAATCAGTAGCTGGGTGCTAGGAGGAGCTTACTAGCCACGGGACAGTCTACTTGGCCTGAAAATTTAAAGGTGTGCTGGGGATGTGACTGAGGGTGGCCCTCCCCAGACCTTCTTCCTAGAGTGGGTGCTGGAGCAGCTTAGGGCTTTTTTCTAGAAATGTCTGGGTTCAATCTCTTAGCCACACTCTTGAACACAGACGGGAGCATGTTGCTCTCTGGGTCTGGGTGCCCTGGACCTGACTGGAGAAGATGGAGACATTTCTGCAGACCAGCAGAATCAGCAGCTAAGGAAGGCAGAAAGGGCAGGTCTGCATGAGAAAGGAGGGAAAGGAGGCAGAGGGTGTTCTGCAGAGTGTGGACGGCAGTAGCTGAGGGATCGTGAATGTGATTGTCTTTTTCTCAGTAAGTATAACAATGACAGCATTTCTGAAGTGCTGATTGGGCTCCAGTGTTTGTATTTTATGTGAATTTGAGGTTTAATCAGTTTTAATCCTCATTGCTACCCCCATTTTCCAGATAAGAGGGGTAAATCTAAGAGCTCGAGGCAGCACAGCTCCTAAGAGGTGTGGCGGGATTCAGACCCAGCCCTCTCAGTCTGCAGAGCTGGCTTGTCACCACTCTGCTCTAGTGCCCGGGAATGCGCTGCTCAGCCCTGGTGCTAGGTCAGGGGGAGACTCGCTGGACATTCTCACTTCCAGCATCTTTCCTGGAAATCAGTGCTGGTTAGTGACAGTACTGATGTCAGAGGATATCACGAAGATCCACTGGGTGGAAGAGAGTGGCCTGCAGGTGAACTCTGACTTCCTGAGACAGCTCGAGTAGCTGTGCTGTTAGTAAGTGACATAGCATATGCCAGTTCTGTCAAATGTCCAGTTTCTGACATAGGACCTGACACCAAAGAGACACAAGAGAGGTGACTTTTGAGCACATGTCTAAGAAACCCACAGTGAGCAAACTCAGGTTGGCCAGCTCTAACCTCTGGGACACCACATCCCCTGTCTCAGGTAACACGCAGCCAGATTTGGGAGAACCTGATACCAGGTGTTTCCTCGGATTCCCCGGGGCATCCATCTCCTCTCTGCTTTAGAAGTCCCTCAGCCTTGGGCAGTAACCAGGTCATCTCAGCACCTCTCCTTCTTCCCCCTCAGTCCGAGGGTCCTATCTGCTTTAGTCACTCACCCAGTTAACCTCCAGCTCTTGACCAACCCAACCATTTCTGTCTCTGCTCCTGTTTGGGGGTCTCTAAGTCCTCCTAAAAAAAAGCACAGATGTGTGCAAATGGCTGTTTTCATGAATGCGTGATTTCAATTCCAGCAGGCTTTTGGACTTTGAGATTATTTTACTTACGCATGCACATGGGTTTTCAGTTCTTTCTCATCAACCACTATAGGCAGAGGGTGAAAGATTTTGGAGTCAGGTGGGATGTGATGGAAGGGGTAGGGAAAGGGCCTACTTGGGGGTTGTAGGTGATAAGTTGGAATGTTTTGCATTGATGAATAAAAATAACTTTATATCATCCCTCAAAGATAAATGGACCTATAACTCCCCTATTACAGCCTACTTTATCAACTTTCAACAGATTCATCATGCTTGTGACTCTTAAAAGTCATTTTCCTCTGTCCACTAGGTGGAACGGTGCACCTCCACGTTCACTCAAACTTTTCCTTTATGTCTCTCCCTTCTAGTGTTCCAGAACTTCATTTGTTTTGACACTTTGTGCAACCTCTTGTCTCACAATTGTTGAGGCAGAGTTAAGAGCTGCTTCCTTACTCTCAGCACGTGGACTTGCATCCCTGCACACACCTCTACCCACTAGGAGTTCTCAAACCTCAGTGTGTGTTAGCATCACTTGGGACATTTATCAGCACCTACATGGCTTTGTCCCATCCCTGGAGTTTCTGATTCATTGGTTGCTGTGGACCAAGACTTTGCATTTCGAATGAATTCCCAGGTGATGCCAATGCAGCTGGTCTGGGGCTGCCACTTGGAGAGTGACTCTATACTCACCCTGCCTTCTTAACTTCTGCTTTAGATAAACAGTAAAGGTATCCCCTTTACTTTTCATGGATGAACTCCTTGGAGTTTAGTTACAGACACTAAGTATTTCTCCCAAAGTATATATAAAATATTAACTATGGCCAGGCCCCAAACTCAATCTCATCGGTACAGCTGCAAACAAAGCTGTCTTGGACTGACCCCTTTCTTGTCGTGGAAACTACAAGAGAAGATGAGAGGCAGAGCTTGGTTTAGTATAAACGTGATTAATTCAATTAATGGGATGAAGATGTAGCTCTGACCAAACTGAAGGTAGGGATTATCTCCATGTGGTGATAAAATATTTCAATAGATGCTAAAGCAGACAGATAAACAAATGATTTCCCAAAGATTGAGACACTCAGAAGAATTTGCCTTCCTTCCACGAGGCACTTCAGCAAGGAATGTTTCTTTCCTTTTGAACACTTGTGGTGGTTTGTGGATGTCAACTTGTTACATGCCTAATAGAGTTGTGTATTCCTCAATTTCACATCTTTTGAAGAATATTTCAGTGGTACTCAACCAAAAAAAAAAAAAAAAGAGTGATGAAAAAATGCAGGAAGCTTGGCTGAGAAATACAGCACTCACCTTTGGCAACTCTTAAATCATTTGATCTTCCTGAAGCTTTTGTTCAGGTAGGAAACTCACAATTCTGAGATGGGTAGAGGAGAGGGCAGCAAAACCAACGAGAAGGGTTCCCTGCAGCAGCCCAGAAGGCACTTGAGAATGTGGCAGGAAATGAGATCTTAAGTCAGTGCATAAAACAATCAAATCCATCACAGCCTTAGAATGGCCCCTCATAACTCAGAGACTGTCAAAGTCCTTTGTGTGCATGGAGGCAGTCGTAGAAGGAGTGACGAACGGAACTCGGAGTCTGCTAAATCCATTCTGGCAGCCTGAGGAATATATTTCCAAAGCCAAGTCACATCATTTTCCTTGAGCTCATTTGACTGCAGGCTAAGAAGCAATTGCAGAAAACAATGGTTGGGGGTGGGGATCCTGGAATAATTAATATTAATGAACTTAATTCTCTGATTTGGGGATGGGCTGGTACTAGTAGGATGCAAAGGCAGATAAAGAACAAATTCAAACTGGACATTTCAAAATGGACAGTTTTGGCCACCTGTCTGTCTGTCTAACATGTGTTTACTGTGTGCCTACAGTGTGCTTGCTCCTGGGATTGCAAAGATGAAAAACATCCACCCTCTGTCCTTAGGGCCCCTGCAGTCTATTGGAGACAAAGATGTATAAGGCATCATGACAATTCAGCGCTTTGCCTTCCATTATAGAGAATGGGCAGGGGTTCAGGGAAAGCATTGCAGGAGACATGAATATTTACACAGAGCTTCCCCCAGCAGACATGCTTACAGACCTTCCTTGAGGGTGAGCTTGAGATGTGGGTAACGCTGGCATTGAAAGGATACAGTAACCAGATCCCCCAATGTCCCATTGAGAGTCTTGATTATGTCCATTTTTCTCATTGCCTATGTTTGGAGTTGAATTGTGTCTCCCCAACTTTGCTATCCACGTCTTAATCCCAGTACTTAAATGTGATCTTATTTGGAATGAGGGTCTTTGCAGATACAACCAGGTTAAAAGGTGGTCAACTGCATCAGGATGGGCCCTAAATTCAGTGACTGGTCTAATATCTTTATGAGGCCAGATAAAAACATAAAGATATAGGGTCTCATACATAGATACAAGAAAGTCAAGTAAAGACAGAGACAGAATTGGAGTGGTGAGGCTACAAGCCAAGGAATGCCCAACAGTGCTAGCAACCACTGGAAGCTGGGAGAGGCAAGAAGGCATTCTTCCCACTGAAGAATGAATGCATTCAGTCTTCTTGAAGACTTTAAGCCCTCTCCTACTGGCATCTGGGTTTCACATTTCTTGCCTTCTCAACTGTGAGAGAATAAATTTCTGCTGTTTTGAGCCACTCAGTTTGTAGTAGAGCAGCTCCTTGAATAACGTTTTGTTTAATGTTGTTAAAATGTTGATGAGAAAAAAAAAAAGGACTCCCTGCTGGGGCTGCTGTCGGCATGGGATTTCCACATTCTCCTTGTCTGCATGGGTTTGTTCTGGGTACTCTGCTTTCTGCCCACACACCCCCAAAGCCATGACTGTTCAGGTGAACTTGCCTGTCTGCATGGTACTGGACTGAGAAGGGGCAGGGTGTGAGTGTGCCCTGAGATGGGGTGGTTTCCTGGCCAGGGCTGTTCCCAACTGTCACCCTGTGCAGCTGGGCAAGACTCCAGTCATCTTCAACCCTGAAATGAAATGAGCAGAATGAAGGAGTGAATACAGGGTATTGCAAATGCAAGTTTGCAAAGTCTACAATGATCATACAGATGTACAATGGTAATTGGTGCTGAGTAGAAGTGCTTGGTGACCGTATTTGTGATTGCTTTTGAACTGTGGGTGGGGGGAGATGCTCTTTATAATTTTTGCTTTGCAAACATTTATTCCTTGATTGAACCTACCATCACTATGACTGCCCTCACTCACTGATTCACCAAAAATTGGCCAAATAATTTTCTTACTTGTTTTTACTAATTTCTCTTGAATGTATGCATAGCTCACATTAATTTCAATGTTGCATATAAGAAATGACTATGTGTTTATTTAGATGTTTGGGAATATATTTTGTAGCCAGAAATATGCTGTAGGAACCTATCAGTACCTCAGGTTATGTCAACTAGCCTGTGGTAAAGCTGGTTTCACAATAGATCACTTTGCTCAAAGTGGCAATTTCCAGGAACCTATGGATGACATTAAGTGAGGACCCATTGTACTTTGTTATAGTAGCTGCAGGAAACTGCTACAACCTCCAAGCTTGATTCCGAACACCTGGCGTCTGGGGGCTAACTTCTAGAACTTTCTTTCTCTTTTGTCTCCCTGCTGACCTCTTCTTTGGATTCAGTTTTGAGTTAGGAAGGCCATTCATAACTGCCTTTGGCAGGGCCATGTCAGTGACCACACACTTTTCCAGTTTTTCTTAAAGGCTGTGGAGAGGCACTTCATAGATAAGCCTCGTTCTAACCAGTCAGCACTCTGCAAACATCTCTTGATTGGATGTTACTTAACAGTGGGCTCTAAGTAAAGCCTGAATTTCTCAGTCTTCCAGAAATAGTTTACTGCCTTCTCTGATTTGGATGAGGCCATGGCTTAGGTGAGCCTTGCCCTTCCCTTCCCTTCCCTTTCCTTCCCTTCCCTTCCCTTCTTTGAGTCAAGTTCTCACTCTGTTATTCAGGCTAGAGTGTTGTGGCTTCTGCCTAGCTCATAGCAATTTCAGACTCCTGGGTTCAAGCGTCCTTCCTGCCTCAGCCATCTAGGAGTTGGGCCTATAAGCATGCATCACAATGCCTAGCTAATTTTTATATTTTTAGTAGAGACAGGGGTTAGCTCTTGCTCAGGCTGACCTCAAATTCCTGAGCTCAAGAGATCCTCCCACCTTAGCATCCCAGAGTGCTGGGCTTTATAGGCATGAGCCACCTCACCTAGCCACTGTGTTCAAAGCTACTAAAAAGAACCAGTTTCATGACTATAGACACTCAATTTTGGATCACACTATTAAACTCCTGCCACTTGGAGGGTATTTAGCACCTGCTTTGGGGAAACAATTTGGCATATTTATCAGTTTCTATAAAAGTGCTTCGATCCTTTGACTCAATAATTCAACTTCAGGGAATCTGTTCTGCAAACAACCCAAAAATGTAGACGAAGCTGTTACCACAATCACATCAAAATGGTAAAAGAAGGGGAAACAATATGTCCAACAATAAGAGAATGACTTAGTAAATAATTATAGTATATTCGTAAAAACCAAATATAACACAACTACTTAAAAGAGTGACGTTGGACACCAAGTAGCAACATTGACATGATTTAATACAATATTAAGTAAAAGAAACAAGTTTAAAAAAATTGCATACTACAATTATGTAAAGTGTCCACTGAAGCTTAGCTGGGAGGAAATATGCCAAAATGGTAATTGTATTTGTGTTTGCTCTTATGGAAGTCCTTTCCATCTCTGCTTTTGAATTTTTCTGTAATGAGTTTTTATTTTTGAAATCTAAAACACAAAGGAATGGACCTTCAGAATCTTTTATTTACGTGTTAAAAACTGATGGGAAATTGCAAATCATTTCAATCTACTCATTAAGTGAACGCCGTTTGCTATTTCATGTTTATGAGCAAAAAAATCTTGCCTATTTCACATTTTCTATATGGAAATTGCTTTCCTTTTTACTATGACCTCTGGCCTCCAAATCCAGCCTACTGCCTGTTTTTGTAAATAAAAGTTTGTTGGAACACGACACACCTATGATAGGGCCAAATGTAGGAACTCACCCAGGTAGAACCATCTCGCCCAGGAAAGAACGTCCCTGCCAGGAAGGGATGAGTGTGCCGATACCACCCCTGAACTCTTATCTTTCCACCCACCTTAACTCATATGTTGACCTCTTTTCTGAACTCAGCCCACTTGCACCTGAGTGAAATAAAGGTCACATTGCTAATAAGGGTCACATTGATCGCACAGAACCTGGACCACTTCCTTTCATTCATGTCTCAGAGTAATCTCTCATTTTCGGTCCTTGACCTCTCATTTTGGTGCCAAAACCCAGGACAGGGAGAAGGCCCCATTCCCAACTAGACGGATTCTTGTTCCAATGAGATGAAGGAAATGAAGGGACTCCTCCAACCCCTGCCCAGAATTCTTCCATTTAATAGTGAGATGTGCATTCATCTAGAACCCTTTTCTGAGTCTTTTAAACTTCTCTTCCCTTTCTCCAGTCCAACCTCTCTCTCATTCTCTTCCATTTCTGGGCCTGTCAAGCATTTGTCTATAGCCCCTCTCTGAGCCTTTTTAACTGCTCTTCCTTCTCTCCACTCTGGGCCAAAAACCAGTGCTAGTCTATGTCTTCTGAATCTGGCGTCAGTCATGGACTAACCCCAGCAAGTCAGACCCACTATCTAGTGTCTTGTGCATGGGGACACCCTGACATGGGCCTTGACCACTCTTTTTGGGCTGGTCAAAGGTCCTTCAGAGAGGTCTGGTAACCTCCCCAGCCCCAGCCTTGGCCATTTCCTTCCTTCTCCCCTTGTAAGTTCCTTTTTCATTCTTGCTTTAACCTCCTTTATTTTCTGTCTCCAGTTTCCTATACGGGGACTGCTCAGTCATGGATTTCTCCTTCACCTTCAAGCTGCCTCTTAACTCACCTCAAGCCTCTACATCTCATCTTTTTCTATAATACTGCTTGGCCTATGTACAAACTAGACAATGCCTCACAATGGCCTGAAAAATGACACCTTGGACCTTTTAATCCTCACTGACCTCAACAGTTACTATCAGAGATTGGGCAAAAGGTCGGAAGTTCCTTACAACCAAGCCTTCCTCCTCCTCTGAAGCATTCCTTCTTTGTGTTCATCTTGTGAACTCGCTCAAATTTTCCTTGCACAGGCCAAACCAGCCCTTTCTGAACTGCCTGATTCTCCCTTGTCTTTCTTTGACCCAGCAGACGACCGTCCCCTCCCCATTTTGCCTCTCTACACCCCCCTTCCTCAGCCTCCTCCCCACCTGCAGAATTCTACCCTGTCCTCCCTTTCTCCACCACCTCCCACCCCACGTTCTGCTGCATGTGGGCAAAAAAGAAAAGATGGCCCACCTGGACAGGAAAGACAAGATGGTGGACCCAACTTCCCCACCTCACACCTTGGGACCTTCCACTTCCGGACCACCACAACCTCTATACCCCCTCTGAGAGGCTGAAAGAACGGAAGGTATTGCCAGGGTTCAAGTCTCCTTTTCTCTCTCAGACCTTTCTCACCTAAGTCAGAAACTAGGTTCATTCTCCACAGATCCCACAAAATACTCTCAAGAGTCTAACCCAATCATAGGAGCTGACCTGGTATGATTTATATGTCATCCTCACCTCTACCCTAACTTTGGAAGAGAGGGAGCAGGTCTGTACCCAGGCCCAGGTTCATGCCAAAGATCTGTAGAGGAAAGACCAAACCCTGCCAGAGGGTGATAGGGCTGTCCTCCGGGTAGACCGCAATTGGAATCACCAAACTGATGCTCCTGGAGTCTGTCTCCATAAACACATAGTCCAGTGTCTCTTATAGGGACTGAAAATGCAGCCATAAGGCTGTGACTTATGATAAACTAAAAGAAACAACCCAGAAACAAGATGAAAATCCTGCCCAGTTTTTAGCCCATCTTAACGAAGCCCTCCATAGCTACACTGTCTTATCCCTGGAGACCAGTGAGGGCAGGCGCATTATCAACATGTGTTTTATCTCCCAGTCTGCACCCGCTATCCAGAAAAAACTCCAAAATTCCTCCCAGGACTCTCAGACCCTCCAAAGAGATCTCATCAACCTGGTCCTCAAGGTCTTCAATAACCAAGAAGAGGCCTCTAAGTGGCAGAACCTCTTAGAGCTCCAGTTATTGGCTTCTGCCTTCAGTTAAACCCCAGATGTTTCTCAAAACTACTGTGCATAGGCCAGGATAAGGAAACCGCCCCGGGATTGTGCTTCAAGTGTGGTAAAGCTGGCCACTGGGCCGAGGAATGCCCAAATCCAACCCCCTGCTCCAAGCCATGTCCAGCCTGAGGAGGTCCTCACTGGAAGTCTGACTGTCCAGGGTCTTCTGAGGATCCAGCTCCCAGTCATTCTCAGGACCTGGCTGAATTCCCTGACCTCTTGGGCTTGGCTGGTGAAGAGTGACAGTTCCTGGAGAGTCAGCAGGCACCTCGGACAATCACCAGAACTGAACTTCAGATATCTTTGCTAGTAGAAGGTAAGCCCATCTCTTTTCTGATTGATACTGGGGCCACCTACTCCACCTTACCCTACTACAAGAGTCCCTTACAACAAACAGAGATCTTGGTGGTGGGTATTGATGTGATTTACTACACTTTCACGCTACTCCATCCTTGAGGTGTTCATTTCCTGGACACTCTTTTTCACATTCATTCCTTTTCATTCCTTCATGCAGCATCCCATACTAGGCAGAGACTTCTTCTGAAGACTACAAGCAGCCCTGACAATTCCCACCTGTTCCCACCTCTCACTACCATCCTACTCCTCTCTATTCCGTCCCCGGCAGCCCTTCCATTCTCTCAATCTGACCCCCTCATGTGAGGTAACTTTCTTCTTTCTATAGCCTCCCATCATTCACCCATTATCATTGCCCTCCGACCCCAACATTCATATCCTTCCCTTAAAAAATCCCCAATCCTCAAGGCAGCCCTCAGGGGTGTTCAACCACTCACCCTCAAACTCCTGTTGGCTGGTATTCTCAAACCTGCTAACTTGCTTACAACATGCCCATCCTTCCTGTAAAAAAAAACAAAAAACAAAAAATGGTTCATATGGTTTAGTGCAAGACTTACTGGGCATCAATGAAATTGTTTAGCCTGCCCACCCAGTAGTCCCCAGTCCCCATACCCTCCTATCTATCATTACTCCAATACCTCCCACTGCATAGCTTTAGATCTCAAAGATGCCTTTTTCACCATCCCATCCATCAGCACTCCCAACCCCTCTTTGCCTTCACCTAGACCGACTGATTCCTCTACCCGTCAACAACTCACCTGGACAGTTTTCACAAAGGATTTAGAGACAGTCCTCATTACTTTGGTCAGGCACTCAGGCCAACCTCCAGCAGTTAACTTTCCACAGTTCTTCAGCACGTAGATGACCTCTTATGCAGCCCTTCCTCCACTGCCTCCTGGCAAGACAACATTCACTTAATCTCTTTCCTCACCACTAAAGGGTACAGAGTGTCCCCTTCCAAAGCCCACTTAACCCCTCCCTCTGCCTGATACCTCAGCATCCTCTTACAGGAATGAGAAAAACTCATTCCCCCTGACCGCATTCAGGCCATCTCCTCCTTACCCCTTCCCCAAACAAAAAATGACTCCTCTCCTTCCTGGGGGGGGGGGGTTCTAGCATATTGTAGAGCCTGGATTCCCAATTGCACAGCCTTGGCTAAGCCTCTAAACACCACCACTAAAGGTCCCCCGACCGACCTCCTAGACCTGCACCAGCTTTGGTCCAGTTCCTTCCTCTCCCTATAATCTTCTCTGTCCCAAACGCTCTCCCTCCATCTCCTTGATCTCTGTTATCCATTTTACCTCTCAGTGTCAGAACACCACGGATGTGCAGTAGGGGTCCTAACACAGAAACTTCACAATAATCACCTCCCAGTAGTATTCCTCTCAAAACAGATAGAGTTCACAGCCCTGGGCTGGCCCCCTGGCCTCTGAATAGTGACAGCCACGTTCCTCCTTTTCTTGGAGGCCCAGAAATTAACTTGCCATGACCCCCCATATCTACCTGCCCCTCATAACATTACATCTCTTTTAAAACACCAACACTTAATCATCTTTACTTTCTGTGCTGCATTTACTCCAGCTTCTAATCCTCTTTATGGAAAACCCAGACCTTCACTTTCTCCCTGGCCCAGTCTAAACCCCCCATCTCCATTAGCTGCCTCCACTCACATGATCCTTACGCTTCCCAGAATTTATTCCACCATTGCTGGCCTTTAATCACAGCAACACTAAGCCCTTTTCCCAACATCTCCCTCCTTCCTTTACCTAACCCCGAAGACACCTTGTTTATCAAGGGCAGTTCTTCTAAGCCCACTGCTCACTCCATTGCCAAGGCAGACCTTGCCATTCTGTCTTCTTCCCACATTATCACCTCCACTACTCTGGACCCTGGCACCTCCTCACAACAGGCAGAACTCTTGGCCCTCACTAAAGCTTTACAACTCGCACAAGGCTGATCCATTAACATATACATAGATTTTAAGTAGACTTTCCACATAATTCATCACCATGTACCCACGTGGCAAGAGAAGATTCATTACCACAAGGCTGCTTTTACTATCAATGCCACACTCATTAAAAATCTCCTAAATGCAGACACTCTCCCAAAGGAAGTGACCATCATCCACTATAAAGGCCACCAAAATAAAACAGATCCAATTCCCAAAGGCAACCAAAAAGCCGGTGTAGAAGCTAAAGGGGTAGCTCAATGCCCTTACCCCATCCCACACCCAACCCCAGAAGCCCAGTACCTGTCCTTTGATAAATTCCCTCTAGCATATACATCCAAAGAACAGGACAATTATGCTCATCTACCCACATGGGGAGAATGGTTCCTTTAACAGGGAAAATTTATTCTTCCTTCCTCCCAAGCATAGAATATCCTCTCTTCCCTCCACAATAGCCTTCATGTTGGCTTCAAGCTTCTTTACAACCTTATTTCTCCACACCTTTCTCACCCATGACTATCTTCCCTTTTAAAACAGCCAACCCAGTCTTGCACAATCTGCACCCAGGTCTCACCCCAGGGAGCCATAAAAACACCCAGCTCAAACCCCCAGACAGGACTGGCAGATTGACTTCACACACATGCATCCAGTACAAAAAAAATTATAAACATCATCTAGTTTGGGTCAATACATCCTCAGGGTGGGTTGAAGCCTTCCCCGCGACAAGTAAGAAAACCCATGAAGTCGTCTCCAGCCTCCTCCACCACAATATTTCCAGATTTGGCCTTCCCAGCTCCATTTAGAGTGACAATGGTCCAGCTATCATTAGCCAGATCACCTCCCAAACCTCATGAGCCCTTACAGGCCCCAATCATTGGGGAAAGGAGAACAAATGAACAACATCTTTAAACATGTCACTAAGTTAGTACTGTGGCACAAACAAGACCGGAGTAAGCTTCTCCCCATCCCTTTACTCTGTATTAGCTCTACCCCTCGCAAACCTCTCTTTTATAGCACTTTTGAAATAATGTACGGCAGAACTATTACTCGGGCTCTGGACCCCCTCCAGGCTCTATCATAGGAAACTATTTTCCCATCCTCCAGGAAACCAGGGACGAACTTAGAAAAACAGTAAACTGGCTCCTATCCCAACCTTCAGCAGTGAAAGTCAGAGACAAATTAGCATGATAAGTTTTCCTCAAATCTCTCTTGCCCCAAAGGACTCTATACCCTCTTTGGAGGGGCCCTCACACTGTTCTCTACAGCACCCCCATGGCCGTTTGCCTCTTGGACCCCCCAGTCTAGATTGACCAATTCTGAGTGAAGCTGTGTCCTACAGAAAAACTTCCAACACTGGAAAACCCCCACTGGAAATTGCAAGTCTTATTCCCTACCACCTTAAAACTCACCAGACTCCTCCTGTGCCTCTCTGGGAATATTTTTCCTCTGTGGCTTCTCCATCTATTGGTGCCTGCACACTAACCACTCTGGTCTTTGCACCTGAGTTTTCCTCACCCCCCCAAGTCTCTTTTGTAAATGACTCCTCCCCAACTCAGGTCCTGACACACGTCCCTACTTCCAGACAGAAAAGAGCCACCTGTCTCCCTCTACTCCTCAGAACAGGCATAGAGGCTGGACTTGGCACGGGCATTGCACACATTAGTACATCAACCCACTTTTACCACCAACTCTCCCTAGACTTAATGAAGATATGGAAAAGTTGGAAGACTCTTTAGTCACCCTACAATCCCGGATTAATTCTTTAGCTGCAGTAGTCCTCCAAAATCGCTGAGCCTTAGATTTATTTACAGCAGAAAAAGGAGGCATATGCATCTTGTGGGGAGAACATTGTTTCTTTGTTAACTAGTCAGGAATAATCATAGGCAAAGTAAAAGAACTTCGAGAACAAATCAAACAGAGTCAAACAAGTCTTGAATCATCTAATCCTTTGTCCTTATTCGATTTCTGGTCACCTTGGTTACTTCCCATTTTAGGGCCACTAATCATGATCTTTCTCACTCTCAGTTTCAGGCCAGTTGTCCTCCACCGCATCTCCCAATTTATCGACCAGGCAGTCACCCCCTCAAAGAACCGCTCATATCCTCGCTCTACCTGGATGTCAACCAGTTCAGACTAAAGACCCAAGAGTATTCCTGTAAACACCACTCCCTTCCCCCTCCTTTTTTTTTTTTTTTTTTCCTTATAGGCAGCCCACACTGACCCTCAATTCGCAGGAAGCAGTCAAAGAGATATCATGCCCATCACTCTGCCTCCTTGTAATAATAGACTAAAAAGACTAGAATGATAGGGCTGAATGTAGGAACCCACCCAAATAGAACCCTCCCACCCAGGAAAGAACATCCTGCCCAGGAAGGAACCTGAACTCTTATATTCCCACCCTGTCTTAACCCACATGTTGACTTCTTTTTCAAACTCAGCTCGCTTGCACCTGAGTGAAATTAAGGCCATGTTGCTCACATGGAACCTGGACTTTGCTTCCTTTCATTCATGTCTTGGAATAACCTCTCATTTTTGGTCCTTGTCCTCTCAACCCACTTATTTTAAGCTACATTATGGCAGAAGAGCTGAATAGATCTTTTAGCCCTTAATCCTGAAATATTTAATCATTGGCTCTTTACAGAACATTTGCTGACCCCTGCTTTAAAAGATTCTTCCACTCTGACTTCAGGTACCTTTAACTGATCTTCTCTGTTATTCAAGATAGGAGGGCCTCTTTGAGCTTTTAGAATGGGCAGATGACATTAGCTAAATGCACATACCCAAGCTTAGATGTTTTTATCCTGACATTTGTGACGTGGTTTAGTTAGAATTTCAGTGGAGGATACTGTATACTGCTGGAGAAGTAAGAATTCCCCTACACTGGGCCTCTGGACATCTCTCCTTCATTACAACCAAATAGGTTTGGATAACTAACTCCCACACCCATCCTAAACACACTCTACAGCATTAAAACAAAGGTCAAGGTACTGGTATTATTGTCATTATCCACTCCAACAGATGCAATTGAATTTGATTAGCAACATAGGAGGAAGGTTTCTACTCTATGTCTGCTTTTGTCTTACCCAAAAGCAATCCTAGTTCATTAAAATCACAATTATCGGGCTCTTAATTAGGTGAGATGATAATTTAATTAACAATCCCCATTTAATTGTGGATGGCAGGAAACAGAGACAGGCAGGCTCCATGGCGGCTGAGGCAACTTAGCTGGAAATACAGTAGTAGTAGATGGCTTTTGGAACCAGCCAGCTCAATGAGCTCTGTGCATGCACTTGGCAAATGAAAAACCTGGGAAAAGTAAACTTGGCTCTGCTTGGAAAACATAATTCTGATCTGGGTTGGTGATGCTAGATAATTTATACTAACACCCCAAATGAAGATACTCGCTCAGTTCCCTTAATACTTATCATTCCTTTGTTTAAATCTTTCACATTCTCTGAGTCTTCTTCCTCCATCCCTCCCTTTTCTCCCCCACTCTCAAATCCCCCCTGCTTTCCAACATCTATTAAAACTTTATTTTCATCATAGTAAGTTATAAAGTGCTTTGTAGGATGCCAAGATGGGTAAGGAGCCACCTTTTTATTGGAAGAGGCCTGGACAGTCTGAATTTCTAGAAAAGGATTAATGATGATGACATTGATAACCAAAGTTTATTGAGTTATTATCATGTACCAGACTCCATGCTAAATGCTTTAACCTCATTATCTTATTTTAGATTCACAAAACCCTGTGAGTTAGGTATTATCATTTGCATTTTGCCAATGAAGGGAAACAGGGGTTTAGGGAGATCAAGTATCCTGTCTGGTGTCTCACAGCTAATAAAGGACAGAACCTTGATGCCATGCTGATATGTCCAGTGCCCTCCTTGCTTTTGAAAACTGGCAAATGGTTCCTTTGTGCAGCTCTTAAACCCACAGAACGGCACACGACCCACCAGGTCCCCGTCAAGCCTCGGGGCCTCCAGCCCTTATATGTTCCTTTAAGTACACACACACTTACATGTACCCTTTAAAATTCACAACGAACTTCAGCTCAGAGGAGCCAGGTCCTGTAGTTTTCAAACTTCCTTTCTTGCTGTCCTGGCCTTCTATTTTGGGAAGTATTAAAGACAATTATTCATGACCCTTGTTAAAGATAATAAGGAAGACTCTATTCAAGCAAGGGGACTCAGGCATTGGCACAGGGGCCTTGCAATGGGATCTTGCAGTGAGAAAGGGAGATGGAGTTTAATTCTGGATTCAGCAAGGACAAGTGGAGATTGATAGCCATGGAGCAGGGGGAGGAGTCAGTAAAAGAAAAATATCTGAGAGTTCACACCAGGGGCAGGGTTTCTGGCTACACAGACTCGATAAACCTCTTTCCGAAAGCAGGCCAGGGTGGGGGACAGGGAATCTGATCAGACTATCAGGGGTGAAGGATTTTCACTAAAATGACCTAGTTGAATTTTTGCAAAAACTGGACTTAATGGGCAGGGCCTCTGGACTAAAGCCAGAAAGGACATAGAGTGGGTTGAGTCAGTTCTGTTGAAGGAGGAATCTCCTCCAGAAGCCAAGATTCAGCAGGACAGGGCTCACAGCAGAGCCATCCTGACCCTTGGGGGCATCAGGCATGACTGGGCATCAGTCCTCTCGCCTACTTTTTTTTTTTTGCCTCCATTTTAGAGTACTGACTCTTTCATAGACATACAGGGACCATGTAGCATGTCCATCAACCCCGAAATTGTTCAAAATTTGGTAGGAAATATACATGCCTATTTCCCATGGATATTTCCACAGCTATCAGCAGATGCTCAACAATGTTATTTAGCTGCTCAAGCTTAATAAAAAAACTGTTTCTCAAAGCTTTAACTCACAGACACCCATGGTATCTTGTTAAAAATGCAAATTCCTGGGCTCTGGAGCTAGAACTAGCTCAGGAATTGCAAAGTTCTAATATGCCCAGGGATTTACATTTTTCACATATCCCCTTTATCAAGAAATCCCTAATCTTTAAGGTGGGAGCACTAAGACGTGGTGGTGACGTTGAAAGTCCTGGATTGAAATTTTATTTTGCTGAGATCTGGGCTTGGAATTCATCCTGGGTCCAACCGTTGGGTGAGAGTGGGGCTGAAGGGACAGGGGTAGCTGGGCTATGGTTTTGCAGGTGCCAACATGGGCCAATTTCTCACATGGCCTTTTCCCCGGGGCTTTATTCTGTCAGGCCAGCCAGACAGCTTCCATTGTTCTCAAGGCTGTGATTGTGCCAGCGTGTGGGGAAATGCAAGCACTAAAGCTCATTTCAAACACTGTGACCAGCTTTTATTCCGAGCAGCCCCCAGGGCTCTGTTTGCAAGGCAGACCGGAGGCCTTTGAGGACAGGGTCACAGTTTCCTCTGTTTGGGGGCAGAGGGAGCACAAGTTGACCTTTACCCAGCTTTCTACAGCCTTGTTAATGTTGGAAGTTTGTGTGTTTTGCTCATTTTTTACAATCCCCCAGAGCTCCTTGGGTCGGCTTCAGCACAGGAGCTTTTGACTATTAAGTGGCTCTGAGCCCTTGGGCAGGAAATACCCACACTGGTCCTCTTGCTGTCACACCAGGTTCAAAGTCTGCAGAGGGGTTTGTCACTATGCTGACCAGGGTATGCGGCTTTCAGCGATTAACTCATCGCCTTAGGTCACACACAGGTTAGTTCACACAACTAAACTGTCTTTGACATCCAGCCCTGTGGCTTAGTTCTGGGCCTTCCCAGCTTCCACTGGAGAACTGGTCATCCCACATGGCAGAAACCCACCACTTTCTGTTCCTTGTACCTGTGGGAAGGTCCTTTTCATTTTGAACCAACCTCCTTCACCTTCTCTTTCCTCCTCCAATCCTCTGGACCTGAAAATAGTACAAAGGCTTAAAAAAAAAAAAAAAAAAAAGAAAAGAAAGAAAGAAAGAAAAATGGAAAAGAAAAGAAAAAGGAAAAAAACAAATTACTCTTGGATCCTAGTTTTTGAGGACCAATTTCCTAAGCCTTCTACTCCAAGGTTCTCAGGTTCAAAATCACATGAGGCCACCTTGGGTAATTTAGTGACTATTTATTCCTGGTGGAACACCATGCAAGGTGAACTATAACCCTTGGAGGTGACAGATGTCTTTCTTTCTTCCTCATCCTAGTTCATTACCAAGTCCTGGCGATGTGATGTCACTTAACCTCTTTTCTCTGCTGACCTCTCTCCGTCTGCAACCCCCATCCTGGCTTGGCTTGTGTCTCCCGAGTCTGAATGGTTGGAATGGTCTCCCATTTCTGTCCATTTCACTCTTGTCCCGGATTCCTGGTCAGTTCTTGCAAAGCAGGCAGAGCTTTATTTCCTAAACTGTAAATCTGAAGCGGCCATTCCCCTTAAGATCCATCAAGAGCTTTAGACTTTGCAAGGACAGGGCCCATTGGTGATAGGGGCCTTGACAACTCTCCAAGCCTCATTTCCCGTGTCCTGTGAGCCCCACTTCCTGTGTCCTGTGAGCCTGACTTCTTCTGACCTGTGTGCTTGTGGAACATTTCTGGGAAACACCATGCTGCTTCTCACCTTTCCCTGGTCAAGGTCTGAATCCTTAAGAGCACATCAGAAAATCCTTGCTTTGAGGAATTTTTCTGGCCCCCAGCTGGTCGGGACTCCCTGTAAAATGCTCACAGGGCTTTATAGCACTTGCCTCCATATACTGTATAATTATCACTTCTCTTGTGGTTCTTTAATGAGTGCCTGCCTCCTCCAACCCAACCGTGAGCGGGGAGGGCATGGGTCCTGTTTAGTTCTGTCCTCCGTTTTCTCTGATGATGACTTGTGCCAGGCCCAGAGCGGAGGATCATCTTATTCCACCGAAGGAACCTGGCGAACGAAGCGAAGAGTAACTTCCCATGTGGAAGGGGTTTTCCTGCAAGGATTGGAACATCTCCCTCTCCGGTTCTTGCTAAGCAAACCCCAGGATCTGTGTGACAAAAAGCCATGCATAACTCAAACCTGCCTAGGGAGCTTCCTGGGGCCAGCAGGTCATCCAGAGCGTGCAGTTTATGCTCTAAAACAATTAGTCTGACTCAGGCTGCATTGGATTTTGTTAAAACATGTGCCGATTGCTACGAAAACTGTTTGCATGTAATCAATCTTCAGCCACAGGGAGACGTCGCGTGTGGGAGGGCATAGGCTGTTAGCAGCCCTGCACACAGCTGAGGATGCCTCCCCCACGTCCCAGAGTCCACAGCCCCTGTTTGCCTTTTCCCAAGGCTGGGGTCCTGCTTCCTATGGGTCTGTTGGGCTGGATGTTCTCCTTTTGCTCATTCAAAATCTAACGGGCCTGTGTATTTGGGGCCTGGGGTAAGGCGAGGTGTGCGGTGCATTCCTAGCGTAGCTAAGTCAGTACTGAAGGCAGGTTCCGTAGTACAAGGTAAAGTGAGGTGGGGGAGGCTCTGGTCTACGTGTTTCTGTGCTTCTCTGTGCCAAATTCTCCTTAACTATGAGATGGGATGACAGTGATTCCTAACTCACCAGGTGACTAGGAGGATTAGTAGGAATAATCCATATAACACAGTGGGAGTGGTGCTTGGCACACAGCTTGACTAACTAGAAGACACCCTTGGTGAAACTTCACTGGGGCACTCGAGCCCAGTGTCCATTCTGGGGCCTTATGTTAGTGGTTGTCGGCTCTGGCTGATAACAAAATTATCTGGGGGAGCTGTTTTAAAAATGCAAATATCAGCCAGGCACAGTGGCTCACGCCAATAATCCCAGCACATTGGGAGCCCAAGGCTAGCAGGTCACTTGAGTCCAGGAGTGTGAAACCAGCCTGAGCAACATAGCAAGATCCCTCCCATCTCTACAAAAAATTGTGAAGACTAGCTGGGCACAGTGATGCGTGTCTGTACTCTCAGCTACTGAGGAGACTCAAGGGGAAGGATCACTCGAGCCCAGGAGTTCAAGGCTGCAGTGAGCTATGATCACACCACTGCCCTCCAACCTGGGCAACAGAACGAGACCTTGTGTCTTAAAAATAAATAAGTTAATTAAAAAATATGTAAATATCCTGATCTCACTGAATCAAAATTACCTCAGAAAGTGGGATGTAGACATCTGTATTAAAAAAAAAGTCCCCAGTGGATTTTAAACCATAAGCATAAGTTATCTCCACTGCACAGCTCAATGAGACTCAGGCACCCGTCCCACTCTTTTTATGCCTCAGCTTCCTCCTCATTACACATATTGCATCTGGCTCTGTCACTCAATTTTAAATCAAGTCAAGAGAGAAATTCTGGTAACTCCAATGCTTGACTTAGAGTTCATTTGCATTTACTAAAAACCGTATTGCCATTCGCCAAACAACTGGCTGTTCGCTAGGCATCTTTGTCCACTTGCAAACATAGACTTGAAAGAGAATTCATGTTCCTAAATATCCATTTATTTGGCCTCTTATTTTATAAGCACACTTCTGTGATCCCCTTTTAGGTAGAAAAATTTAATCGTTGTTATTGCATAAAATTCCAGTGACTATGTACAGAAATCCAAATTAAAAGGAACTGCCTATTTTTAGATGTTTAGGGTGCTTACAAGTTTTTTTTTCTATAATAAATAACGCTGGAATGCATATTTGAAAGCACACAGCTTTTCTATATTTAGGAATTTTACTTTGAGCTCATTCCCAGAATTGTTATTATGGAGTTAAATGTATGAACTCTTTTTATTGTTCTGGTGATGTATTGCCAAGTTATTTGCTGAATAAGTGCTGCCAAATATACTCTGCCAACTAGTAATTAATGAGAGTTTCAGAGCCTGCTTGCCAGCACCCAGGGTTAATATTTTATTTCACATTTTTACTAATTTAATAGTTACACGTGGCACTTCATAGTAGCTTAATTTGCATTTTATAGTGTACTTTATATATATGCTCCTCTCAGTCCATATCAACTTCCAGGGGGCAGCAGGTCCACCAGCTGGATACGTGAAGATTCTTCTCTACGACATTATAGGGGTTGTGTCAGGAATGCTTCAGGTGAGGAGAATACCACCACTGGTCTCTCCAAGGCCAGCTACTTTCTGTTAGAAGTCCTGGCGGCTGGGGTTGGCAAGATGCTATTATAGCCAGGGCAGAGGGATGAACAGACCTCTCTGCCTCTAGCCTAGGGCTTGGCTTGGGTCCCCCGAGACATTTCTCTCCCCCACTCTGTCCTCCCAGTCTCATGTCCCAGTCTGCCTCTTGCCCATTCCAAGAAAAATGAGAAGACAAAACAGAGTTTGCCTTCCTAAATCTCATAACTCATCAGGAGAGAAAGACATTCATCTAGCTGTCACACACAACCTGGTGTCAACCTCTTATCTTAATCGCCTGGGGGCCTTTACCCATGGGACCTCCTTTCCACTTCCAGTGTTTCTGTGGGCTGCCCCCCGTCTGGGGTCCTCCTGTGGCTGCCTCACTCCCACCCCACCTTTGTGCACAGATATCAGGGAAGACTCTGGGCACTGGGTACCTACTACTACCTGGCTCCCTTCCCACCCGTGTTCTGGCTGCCTCTCCTTCCTTTCCTTCCATGCCATTTATCACTAGCCTGGATCTTACTAATGCTCCCTGTGCTTCTCATCTCTTCCCTTCTCCAAATGGAAGATTCTCAAGGGTAGGAGCTCTGTCTGTTTTGTTCACTGTGCCTGCCACGAAGGGGCCTCCTAATACACATCTACTGGATGCAACACTGAATGAATGAATGAATGAATGAATGGGTTTTATTCTGACTGTCACTCAGGGAGGAGGTCTTGGAGAATTTGTATGGACACTTGTTACCTGTGATGGGTTGGAGGTGGAGGGATGGGGCACGGAGAACAGGAGGGAGGACCGGTGTCTCCAGGGAAACAGGACGAGCGAGAGCATCTCAGAACTGAGGCTTTGAGTGTTCATCCCTTTGCCCAGTAGGCGGGGCCTGACTGATTTCTAGAGATGCTGAAAGATGCCTTGTGGAGCCAGAAGCAGAGTTAGCCAGGAAGGCTGCAATTTCCTCTCTGCACGATTAACATCATTATAGAGGTGTAATCTCCCTAATTAGTTTATTTCATCAGGATTTGATTGAAGGCTTTTTTCATCTGGGTCTGTGGCCTCCCTCTACCTAAGGCTCATGAATAATAGGAAGCAAGATACATGTCTGACTCAGCTCCCTCCTAAAGAGACCAGTCCATAAATAAAACATCCGGGCCTTGATGGGGTGCAGCAGCACGGGGGGGCTGTGAGTGGGATCCCTCTGATTGATGGAGACAGGAGAGTGTTTTCTTAAGTGAGGGAAGGAGTGACTTCTCTTCTGGATTTGGGCCCCAGAGTTGGGCTTCCCTGTGAGAGCAACCAGCCTGGCCAGGGTAGTGACTGAGGAGGGAGGGTGGCAAAGGGACGGCTGAGGTCCTGATACACTGGCTCAGGGTATTATTTGTTCTATTTCCTACCAGACTTCTCAGAAAGGAGATGATTTATGCCTCTACAAGTCTTTGCCTAACAGTTTCTAATAGGTTTTCATGTTATCATGTAATTAACCAATAATTCCAATGGCTTTTCAGCAACACGCAGAAATAGTAAGTCCCTGTCCAGTTCTGTCTGTGACTAGATCAGGCCGTGGCTTCTGATCTATGTAAGGAAGTTTGGGCAAAATACCAGATGGTAACTGCTCTCCCCAGTGGTGGGCATTGCTAATGGATCATAGCTGCAGACCCCAAAGGGAGACTTTCCACTTGTAGGGAGCCATTTTTAGTAGATGGAGATTGGCACAGGAAAATCAAAAGCTATTCCTCATCCCTGAAATCAATGGTCTTCTTCAGCCTTGAGCTCTTCTCTGATTATGGTTGGAAAAAGACAAAACAAAAACATGCATGCACGTGAACTCTTTCCTTTCAGAGATAAGGCAACTATTGAGAAACCACAGTCTGATTCCAAAACAGCCACCAGAGCTGAGAATTTTGAGGAAAGCCTCTGCCACATGGCATTCTCTTGATAACATGCAGGGGTGGTTTTGAGTTTAGGAAATATCAAATGATGGCACAAGGTAAAAGTCTAAAGGTACTGGTTAGCTTCAAGCCTAACAAAAATAGTTGAGATTCTAAGTGTTTGTCTACCCAGATCCAGTTTTCTGTCTATGTGATTGTGCTCTATCCATACAATGGAATACGCTGCCGAGACGTAGCAATCTACAATCACACACGTAAAGGAGGACGGCTCTGCTGATGTGAGCAATGTTAATGAAAGAGGATCCACACAAAAGTAGGTATGCTGTGTTGTTCCATTTATGTAAAACACAACAGACAGAACTACTCCACAGTGTGAGCCCCCAGGCTGCCCTGGGCACAGTGATGATGGTTGTGACGGTTGATGTTATGATGGTGGTGCAAATGGTTGGGTGCTGGTGTGTGGATGTGTTCAATTTAGAAAAATTCATCAATCTGTACACTGTGATGAGAGCAATTCCATTAAAAGTTTGAGATAGTTTTGGGGCTTGGAGGGGCTCACCTGCTGGTGGGAATTCTCACCATCCTGGGTCCTTATTTCTGCTCACTGGCTTGGCTCTGAGTCCTCTTGGCTCATCAGAGCCCCCTGTTACCTGCCGTGGCATTCCTCATGTTGAGATGGCATGGCCATGCCTTGGTTGGCATGGCCAGCCACGGTTGGGAAGAGAAGACCCAACACCTGGATTTGATTTCAGGTCTTGCCATGTGTGGGTATGGGGCATCGGGCTTCGAGCAGGCCTCACGCCCTTGGAAAGCCCTGGTTTCCTCACCCGAGCCTGGTGAGTGGGCCTGGGCTCTCCTCCTGTGAGCTTTGCCCTTCCTCTCACCTACAGGGTAGGGGATCAGGCAGCCCAGTCAAGAACTAAGCCTCGAGCAATGATTCCAGATTCCTCTGTTCTCTAAGGGAGGCCGACTCTATAGAGTCATAGCAGACCAAGAGTTCCTTATTCAAGTCCTCTAGCAAATAAGATAATTAGACTGCAGAGGTCTCCTACGCCAGGCCTTCCCCCACCGAGCTAGATGGGGGTTAATTGAGACAAGAAGAAACATGTTAAGAACTTGAAGTTACCATCCTCTAAACTTTTGGGGAGAATGTGTGCTGTTTAAAATCTCATCGGTGGCTTTCATATTATAAATCTGTTCAGAGTGTGCTTGAAGGAATGTTTCTTGTTTTGTTAAAAACAGTTTGATGAAACTGTTTCAGATTGTATATGAAACCAGCACATTGTACCCCTTGATTGCACTAATGTACTCTGCTATGATTCAACAATAATAAAAAAAAGACTCTATTGAAACTGTGGGGGAAAAAATCTCTTGGTCCCAGAAACCCAAGGGGTTAATTCTCCCCTGTGGCTGTGGCTGTGGCTGTGGAAATCCCACAACCTTTGGCAACCTCCTTCCTTCTTTATATAACAACACTTTCAAGAGCTGGAGTGGGATTGTCCAGCAATGCTTTTAATTTGTGTGCAGTTGGGAAGTGGCCAGGATTTAATCGAAATTGTTAGAATGGCTTTGCTTGGAGTAGCTGAATGTTTGCAGTCGGGCTAGGCAGCAAGGTAGCATTGGAATAATTAAAAGAAATACCTAAGGTCATCATCATTGCTTGAGTTATTCCAGATACCGGGCTTCAGAGTAAAAGGGGTAGAATTAAATAGCAATTTGTAGCTGAAATAAAATCTGCGCACAGTTACTTTTCTATTACACCTCAATTTTCTCTCTTCCCATTCACCTAATAAAAGGAGTTGGAGCTCCATGTTTGCTTAACAGGGTTGGGGCTGAGCCCTAGAAGCTTGCTGTTCCCCAGCCAGCCCAGGTGCTAAGGTTTCTATTCTTATCCTGCTCTGGACTGTGGGTGGTCTGAGCCTGCAAACCCTCCCAAAATGCACACGGTGCACAATTGTGCAGAGAATATTCCTCCTGCCCCACCTTCCTAAGATAAGGGCAGCAACAGCTTACCCACCCGAGCCTCATCCTTGAGCAAAATGCAAACACTTAGTCACAAGCATGGGGATTTCCAGGCCCGTGCTCATTCCCTTTCTCTTTCTAAGGGGAACTATGTGTCTCAAGGCCCCAAACAACATATGGCCAAGACTAGGAATCATGTCCCCAAAAGACTGAATAATTCAAGTGAAAAAAGAGAGCACATCTGTGAAGCAGAGATATTCACCTGACTTATTTATATGTTATAACCGCTTACATGTTTCATAGGGGACCAGGCGTATGCCATGCCAGTTATTCACTCAATCAACAAGGGTTCATTTACCTCTACATGCCATTCACTCCTTCCTTTCCCCAGTGCTACATGGCCCTCAGCTAAGTTCTATGGTAGAGACAAAAGGAAGAGGTGAGTCTCCTGTTCTGAAGCCTAGCTAGAGAAACACAGGCTAAAGAATAGGCCTTGCATGCAGAAAGGTTCAGGGCCTCTATTTTTTCCACACAGCTGAGCCAACAGGGTCCTTTTTCTCCTTGAGATAATGCTCAGTATTATCAGCTCTAGTATCAGCTCTAGTATCAAGGGTGACAGTCTTAGCATTGCCCAAGACACATTTGGTCCAGCTTTCTCTTGTTTTTCAGTCTCAGCTCTCCAGAAAAGCAGAGTCATGGATGACATTTGGTGGCAAAAGGGAGGACTGTGATGGTGTCTAGAAACAGGTATGATCACAGAAGTTTCTTACCTCTCAGAGAATACATCCATTAAAAAGAAAATAGCAGTGACCTAGATACTATTGTGACCTCCATGTTATGGGCCAGGAAATGAAGTTTAGAAAAGTGAAATAACTTGCTCAAGGTCATTTAGACTGTATGTGGCAGAAGTGAAACCAACTCAGGGCTGCTGGAGGCCAGGGCCCACACTCTCGAAATTAATAAGCACATATGAAGAGATGGAAGGGCCACGAAGCCGAGGAGACGTGCAAAGGAGAAGATAACTGAGGGTGGAAGTTCCAGAGGAGGGAGCAGTTGATGGAACCAGGGGTACCCACTGTCTGCAGCAGAGAGGATCTTCTCCTCTGTGATGGGCTGGAGGATGGATGAAGGTCTGGGGTTTGTTATAAAGTCAAGGGCAGCATGTGACATTGAGGGGAGGTATGATGGTAGAGTTTTTACCATTGTAACTTTGAGTTCTGCCATTGAGAAAGCCTCAGATATCTATTGTCATATGACCAGCCATTCATTGAAATGGAGGCCATGAGCAACAATTTATTACTATTATCTCTCCTCCTGTACTACAGTTAGTTGATGGGCTGGCTAGGACAGCTGGGAAGGCTGAGTCTCCCTCAGTGTTGCCTTTCATCCAGCTTCTTCGTTTTATGATGGTCTGAGGGTCTGAGAGGATGACAGTAGGACCATCAAGATCTCTTAAGTCCCAAACCTTGGGATGTGCACAGGGTCACTTCTGCCAAATGACAACGCCAGCCCATATGGAAGGAGATAGTGATTTAGGTTGTGGGAGGAGCTGCAAACATGGAGAGGGGGCACGATTCACGGGGGTTGTTTCTGTCACCACCTGCTACAAAAAGGAGGCCAAGAGGAATGGATACAGCTGGGAGTTTGAGATAAAAGGAGGTGAATAGAAAAGAGCAGAGAGGGTTTCCAAGAGTCAGTGGGGCAGGAACCAAGGTCACATGTGTCTGTTTTGTCAGAGAGTGCAGAGGCAGTTGCATGAACTTGCAGTGATGTCCTACTTTCAAAGTCTCAAGTCTGGGCCCCTGAAGGAGAGCATGGACTGCAGGAGAACATCAGCCAAGACTTTGTCCTGGCATGACCTCGCCCTGATGGACCAGGAATGCTACATGGGTGGACTCACACTCTGCTTCCTGCCTGTGACAATTACAGGATCCCACGGGAGAAGCAGAGAGCTCAGAAGTCTCTCTTTCCTCGGTGCTCTTCTGAATCCTCATGTAAACAGCCTTTCCCAGGTTATTGGATGCTGGGGCCATTGGGGCTTGTGGCTAAATATCGGATCCCAGCAATAAAGTCAAGTTTGTTTTTCAGAAGGTGGTATGCTCACCTGAGCTACTGAATGCCAATAAGGTTCCTAAACTCTGGGAAATTAATATTCAAGGTAAAAATCTGAAGGAAATACAGTGTGTCTCAAAAAGGAAAAAAAAAAATAGGGGCAGACAGAACTGTCTTCAACAGCCTTTCAAAGGGAAGCTCAGTGCCTCTGGATTTAACTGAATGAGGTAAAGCCCAGATACCAGCACAGTTGCAGTCCTCAGGGGCGTGACCTGCCAGAGCAAGGGCTCTCTGACTGTCTCTGGCCAGCTCCATCTGTAGAGATACCTGAAGTGTGGTATCCTCATGTATCCTGTCTGGTCTGGTCTGTCTATTAACCTATATTTGTTACATCATGTTGACATTATTAATATAATATCACTATATATTACATGGATTAACAATATATATTAACATTACTAATATATAAAGGCATAAGTGTATACGTATAACACATTTATATATATTAATACCACACACCTACATGCCATTAGGGAATACACCCTATTGCTCATTTAATACTAAATTCACAGCATATTACTTGGCTTACAAGTTGCATCCTAAGCCATCGACCTAGATGCTCACATGCACCTTGGACCACATGTGCCAAGATGTTCCTGATGTCTGCAGCTCCTCTGAACTACATGGTTTTCTACCTTCAACTTTACTGCCATAGCAGGTGCTGTCAGGGGCCCACCCATCCTCCCTGGGTCTTATTTGGTTGGTTCCCTCAGGCCCCAGATTTCCACCTGCCAGCAGCTGTGCAGCTTTGCCTGAGAGCTGCTGCAGTGGCCCAGCTCTGCCTGTCGGAATTGCAAGCTGGGGGAGCTGTGGAATTAAAGACTCCCTCACCCCACCAGCTCTCAACCAGTGACAAAATGCTCAGCTCTCTCGGTCCTGGTTGGGACTCCCTGCTGAGCTCCTGTTACCCCCAGTCAGCACCCACTCTTGACTGCTTCCCTTCCCTTTTACTGCTCTACCTCCATACTGGTGTTTCCGGGGTTTCTGCCTAAATAAACCACTTTATCTCAAGATCGGTTTCTGGGGGACTCACAGTATGGCATCTTCAAAACTAGACAAGACTGTCTCTGAGCTCTGGCTTCCCTCCTTGACCACCATTTACATTCATTGCTTAGACTCTATTTTGTCAAGATCTGAGTGTGCCCCTGGCTTGGTCCAGGCTAGCTTCTGAAACCCTACCTAGAACTTGTGCTCAGTGTCCCTTGCTGTACTAGCCAGTCCTGTGAATGGTCACTCAGCCTCCAGGAGACAGGTCATTTCTGGGGAAACATGCTTTTGAGGGTGGACCAGAAGAAGCTGGGGAGCAAGTAGAGATGGGGAGAGGGTGGAGATGTCTGGTTCCAATGCTGGAGGCCTGAGTAGCCACTGGGATAGTGGATACCCTGTCCCCCATTTCTCCCAGGTCCTCTGCCAAACTCATTTTCCTAAATGCCTTGAGTTTTTCAATAACTCCTTTGAAAAATCTCTCATAGCTTCTTAATGCTTAAAGGGTGAGGGCTGAACTCCTTGCTTCTCCTAGTCATCCTCATCAAATTCCAGGCACACAGGCTCGGCGCCTGTGGCTCAATGGGCTAAGGCGCTAGCCACATACACCTGAGCTGGCGGGTTCGAATTCAGCCCAGACCCGCCAAACAACAATGACGGCTGCAACCCCAAAATTGCTGGGGGTTGTGGCGGGCACTTGTAGTCCCAGCTACTTGGGAGGCCGAAGCAAGAGACTCGCTTGAGCCCAGGAATTGGAGGTTGCTGTGAGCTGTGATGCTACGGCACTCTATCCAGGGTGACAGCTTGAGGCTCTGTCTCGAAAACAAAACAAAACAAAACAAATTCCAGGGACACAGTCACTGACCTTGATAATCTGGACTTCTTAGCAGCTCAAGACACTGCATGCTTGTTTTTCCTTCTCAACTTCTGTTTATGTTGCTTTGTTACTTTAATTCTTCTCTGCTCTTATTCTCTATCTTTATCCCATGCATGTGTCGAATTCTGGAATGAATTCTGCCTTTTCCTTGAAATAAAAGAAAATAGAAGAAAGGAGTAAATTGTCCTAGGGGAAATCGAAAATTGATTTAAATGGATCGTTAAATAAAATAATGCTATATTAATATATAATTAAACTTTTCCTCATATCACACACTTAAGCAAATTCCAAGTGTATTGCAATATTACATGTTATAATAAATTAAAACACAAAGTCACAAATAAAATATAGCCAAATGTTTTTTTTTTCAGTCCCTAAAAGGAAATAGAATTTTTAAAACAAAGAAAGAATGAATGATGGAAAGAAAGCGATTGGTACAGTGATTTGGATAAATGGTCAAGTAGAAAATCGCAAATTAGGAAAATATTTACACTGGGAAATGTTTTATCTTTAAATATATGTATGTGTGTATATATATATAAATATAAATAAAACCTCCCTACAAGAAAACATTAAAGCATAATTAAAAACTAAACAGAGAACATGAACAAACATTTTTTTTTCCTGCAGAGGAAATAGAATTGGGCAGAAGAAATATAATTGGACAAAGGAAAATAAAAATATTTCGAAACAATGCAATTTAAGTTAGATTCTTTTTCAAACCTATTAAATTGATAAAGTAAAATAATAATATGATAATAATCATAACAAATTATGGCAAAGGTGAACTGACACAAGTATGCCACATAATGTCAACGAGTAGAACATCTTAGAAATCAACTCCACACAATTTGCCAAGAATCTTAAAAACATATAGCCCATCTGTGGGAAGGTAACCTAAGCTGTGTTTATACTCAAGAATGCCTCAAAACTAACTCTCTCACAAAAGGGGAATGACTAAATAAATGTATCTAAGGAGCATAATTTGACTGACCTATTAAAATACTAGTCTCTAGGAATTTTTTGATAGCAGAGAAATTAGGCTAGATTTAATGTAAGGTGAAAAAATAAACAAGACAGAAATATTCACAGAGCTCATTATCCCAAATCTGCAAAAATAGACCCAGACGCATGCTGAAAAAAGACCCAGTGGAACCTCTGTAAGTTGACCACCCAAGGGACAGTAACAACCTGGTCACCCTGTAAGGCTGACCACCATAAGGAACTAGGCCTACTGAACTCACACGCACATGAGGGGTACATCTCCAGTCCATGAAAATTAGTCAACTTAAGGGGGTGGTCAGTGTAGGGATGTGGTCAACTATGGAGGTTCTACTGTGTGTTGGAAGCAAATTCACCAAAAATGGAGAATGATTATTTCTGTGTGTAGAATGATGAGCTATTTTCATTTTATTGTTTTATACTTTCTGTATTTCAATTTTTCATCAGAAACCCCATTACTTTAGAAACAGATGTAAATGGAAGAAAGAACCCAGATCTTCTAATTGATTTCAGCCACGAATTTGTCAGCTTCTTTAAACCCCTGCATCCCACCCTTTGTATGTCTAACACTGGATACCCACTATCCAAGCAAGTGCTTTTCTGTCATTTCTTCAACGTTCATTAGCCCGGCTTCTCCCACCCAGACAGGGATTTATTGGAAGGAAGAGACTGAGTCCTGGGGCCAGTCCACTGACATTACTAAAGACTCTAATGGAGAATTGATCGAGCTGTTTCAACGTCAACTGACACAGTTAACACGAAACACCATTCACAGTGCCTGGCATAGTGAGGGCTCAGTTAAGAACAAAGGTATTAGGGCCAGGCTGACTTGGGTTCAAATTGTGACCCAGAGATTTATTAGTGACAAGATGTTGAAAAAAGTGCCTTGTCTTTCTGGTAAATGAGACTCACCATAGTGACTGTTAGCAAGCTGCCATCAGGGAGCATGCCAAGTACTTAGTGACTGGCCACTAGAAATACTTGGTAAGTGGCTAGTTCTACTGGGGAGCAGCAGTTGTGGTAGTATTCCCAGGAGTGTTTTTATTTCCTCTTGTCACTCTACCTCAGTGGTTAAATGTTCTGAGTGCCGAGGTTCTTTGTTAGATCCCATGCCCTGTGCCTTTCTTAGACCAGCACCCACGACTGGTATTCAGTTTAGCATCTTTTCATTGAGGAGATGAAATATGATAAAAAGTTAATTATTCTTGAGTTATAGTGCTAAATCAGCCTTTTGTGGGTGATCAGGGGCTTCTGAGGGAACAGCTAATGCAGTGTTTTCAACCTTCTTTAACTCATGGCACACTTGAACCCATAGTTAAACTTCCATGCACACTTAAATTATGTCGATCAAAAAAAAGAGAATATACTTAGCCTGCTTTCAACTTCTCTTGAAAATGACTTAATGTTTTAATTTTGTTTTTTTTGAAAATAATTTAATTGATGTTTTAGTTTTTGCTTTTGCCTTAAAAATGTTTGCAGCATACTTCAGATCCTCTCATGGCACACCAGCGGTTGAAAATCATTGAGCTAGTGAGTCTGTGTTTTCCATCCATCCTCTGAATTAGGTGAGTGGGCAAGTCTAGCAGCAACGAACCAAGACACCTGTGCACTTGACATAGAGAATAGGCATTTTTCTGGATAAACCCTAGGATTGGAATGTTCTTCCCTAGCACCCTGTTTTCCGTTTCAACTATCATGGAAGACAAGAATCTATTGATAAGTCTAGATTCCATGAGAGACTATAAACTCTGGGAGAGAAGGAACTATATTTTCCTTTCTTAATTCATTCAACAGCTGGGCTTTCCCCCCCCCCCCACTTATCTATCTATCTATCTATCTATCCATCCATCCAGTCAGCTAGATACATTAACAAGTGTTGGGTATACAGTGGTGTACAAAATAATCATGACCTTGCACTCACAAACTCTAAAGGAGAAGAGGACCATGAAATAAATAAATACACAAATAAGAATATGACTTGTGATGACTCTTTTCTCAAGAAGGACAAGAGCGGAGCTCCATGAGGGAGAATAGAGTTGGGGGTGATTTGATTTAGATGGTGAGGGGTGCTTAGTGAAGCTCTATTTGAAGAGGTGGCATTTATTTTGAGATTGAGAATGAGCAGTTATGTCTAGAATGAGCCGGTATATTCAATACTATATCTTAAGTAACTACTAATGGCACTACTCAAGGAGGTGCAAACCCAGGTCTCTTAGAAAAAAGATTTGGGGGAAGGCACACTGACCCAAGAAGAAGAAAATTTGGTAAGTCTGCCTGAAAGGTGAAAGAGACTAAGGAAGAAAAAATAACTGTTTAAGATGTGCACGGAGCATTGTCAGGGGCAGCAAGTCATGAGCTGGTCATGGTGGCTTGTTTTGCTAACAGACCCCACACAACGCTCTGCTGGTTTAGGCATGTCTCAGCCCGGGGACACATCCAGACAACAAAAGAAACATTTTTTTTTTTTAAGAAAATAGAAAAGGAAAACACATCTGATGTCCAAAAATAATTGCCAAATAATTCAAATCTTTACTACAGTTGCCCCTAAATGCCCATGGGAACTACCCTACATGACTTATGGATTCTTTTCTATCCACTGTGTCAGTTATCTTGGGGCGCCATAACAAAATACTGGACTGGGTGGCTTACCCAATAGAAACTTGCTTTCCCACGGTTCTGGAAGACAGCAGTCTAATATCACAGTTCTGGCTGACTTGATTTCTGGCAAAGCCTCTCCTGGCTCGCAGACAGGCACCTTTCTGATACGTCCTCATATCACCTTCTTCTGGTTCATACACAAGGGGCAGGGGGTAGAAGAGAGTGAGAGAGTAAGTTCTCTGGGCCCTTTTCTTAGAAGGGCACTAAAAAGCCCTACTCTTATAACTTCATTAACTTTAATTACTTCTTTAGAGTCCCATCTCTGAAGATGGTCCCCTTGGAGGTTACACCTGAAATATATGCTTTTTAGGGGTGGTACAAATACATAACCTGTAATATCTGTCTGCATCTTGAAGGTCCCAAGATGCCTGAAATGTGCCTGAGTCCAGTCAAAATGTTTTGCTGTCTCTCTGTTTCTCAAAATTCAATCTGAACTACTTCAAGGCTGTCCATCCCAGCGACCCTGTCTAACGTATATACAGCTAGCATCTCTAGACTTTTTCGCAGTTCTCCTGTCTACCCATCAGTCAGCCCAGACACCCACAACCGAATATCGTGGTTCAGCAAGCAGAGTGGGGAGTGTCTCGTGCAACTCATATTACAGCATTTTTCATCCACTTCTCCCTTTGCCATGCCCCCTGTGTCTCCACGTCATCTGTGTAAGAGGCACCTGATGACACTTGGGTGGCTCAGACACAAAGGTTTCTGCAACTGCCCTCAGGTCTCAAGAGCACCTTTGACACCTATGGGGTTCCACATATCCCACCAAAGGGCCTGGCAGTTATGGTTTGTGTCTATTAGCCATTTTCCCTCCCATCATGGGAGGGAAGGCTGTCTTGCCCCTAATGGGAAGGCTGAACTGTTTTCTATACCTGAGGCCCAGTCTTTTGTCAGTGGCAGCAATGACTTCATTATTCTCCCTCTAAAAGGCAGAGCTGGAGCTGGTTCAAGTGCTCTAGTGATGGCCAACAGGAGAAAAAAATCATTGGAAAATCAATTTTTACTTAAGTGAAGATTCTTCCTCCAAATGGGAATAAAGTAGGATTTATCACTGCTGTTTCCTTACTGCCTGGGTAATGATTACCTGGGTTTCCTTTGGGAAATGAGATGTCTCTAGCACCATGCTGACATTTGGTGGCAGAGAGGATTGTACTGGTCCACATTGTTTCTCCTCATCCTCCGATGGGTTGACTTTTGCCCACATCTGGAGGGGATAAGGATTCTAATGAGAGATCCGCTGAGAATAGCAGATAGCGTAGTATTTGGACAAATTACGACATACTAGTGTCTATTTAAAAACTTTGATTTCCTTTGTTTTCTGTGAAGTTGAAACTGAGACCTCATGGGAAAGAATGCAACATCTGTCCTTTAGAATCCAGCCCCCCAACCCAACCACCTCCCTGGCGTAGGCCCTTCCCTCCCCTCTCCTATGAGACCTCTCTGTGCTACTTAGTGATAGTGGAGTCCTTCCAAGCACACAGTGCCTTTTCTCTATCATCTTACCTCTACCCACCTGATTCTTCTGCCTCAAAACCCTTTCTCCCATGTTCTTCTCCTATTCCTCTTCTAAGACCTAGAATTCATGGGGCTGGCCTCTGCACACACAGAACACTTCATGTTCTCATTTGGACGATCCTTATTTTATTACAGTAGGAACTTTTGCTTGTGTGTTTTTCTCTCCCAGTAGGGTAATATCCCACTCAAGGCCAATTATCATGTGTTATTATTTTAAGAAAATTGTCTCTACAAGACCTATTTGAAGGGGTGGCCATTGTGTGTACCCCAAAATACATGAACAGAAATTAGTTTTCTGGCACCCATCGCTCAGTGAGTAGGGCACCAACTACATACACTGGAGCTGGTGGGTTTGAACCTGGCCCAGGCCTGCTAAGCAGGGCTGAAAACAATGACAGCTCCAACAAAGTAGCAGGGTGGGCAGCACCTGTGGCTCAAAGGAGTATGGCGCCGGCCCCATATGTCGAAGGTGGCAGTTTCCATCCCAGCCCTGGCCAAAAACTGCAAAAAAAAAAAAAGAAATAAAATAGCAGGGCACTGTGGCACCTTTAGTCACAGCTACTCCAGAGGCTGAGGGAAGAGAATCGCTTAAGCCCAAAGAGTTTAAGGTTGCTGTGAGCTGTGACGCCATAGCACTCTACCCAGGGAGACATAGTGAGACTTTGTCTCAAAATAAATAAATAAATAAATAAATAAATAAATAAATAAATAAATGAATGAATAAATAAATAAATAAATTAGTTTGCATCATGAGTTACACATTGAAGCATAAATTGTAAAGAATTAAATATGTAGTAGATACTTAAGTAAAAGGAGCTTTAAATTTGCCCGAGGGGTATCAAATACAGGAGCCACCATAGATCATGAGCTATGAAGGAGGTCTGGGTGCCTTGTGAAGACTGGCAGGTGAAGATAATGTAACAGTTGCCACTTACTTACAGACAATAAGGTAATGGCTACTCAATTCAGTGCTTTTGTGGATATTGTCAAGATATGCTCATAACAACACGATGAAGGAAGAACTGCTACCTCTGCTCTATGAAGGAGAATACGACCCGCCCAGTCTTCTGTTAAGGCTATACAACTACCGCAGGATTGGTACTTGGATTTAAACTCAGATCAGACATGAAATGTTTTTTTCTTCTGTACTACATAATGATGTCTCCTTGGATAAACTAAGGTGCTTCAGAAAACTGCCGGAGCACAGCATCTAAAAAAAAAAATTGTTATTTCACCATTTCTGTGTGGCATCTGTGTGCAGCTTAGCCAATGTCTCTGCCTCAAGGTCTCTCATGAGGTTGCAGTCCCGCCAGGGCTGCGGTCTCATCTCAAGTCTCGACTGGGGAGCATCTGCTCCTGGGCTGTCTCACACGGTGTTGGCTGTGAACATTATTTCCTTGTCACACAGGCCCAAACTCAGATCAGCACTCTATCACTTCCATGTGTTGGAAGGGGGACGGGGGAAGACTCTACATAGTCACAAATAGTGGGAGGTAGGGACCATGGGGCCATTTTAGAGGCTGCCTCCCAGGTTCCCTTTGCTGAACCACTGGCTGTGCTTTAGAACAAATGGCTAGAGATGAGAAAGTGAGGCTGTTATCAGCCACTACAAACCTGAAGGGATTGTCCTCCTTTACCAGCCACATTTATAAAGTCCTGCACATCATAAGGACTCAGGTTGGCAAGGCAGAGTGTCCAACCTCATGTTCAGGTCTGGAAGCTCAGGCTCAGAGAAGCCAAGGTCCTGGCTTCTGCTGTCACTGGCAGAAGGGACTCTCCGTGAAACTCTGACTGGAGGTGTGATGACAGCCAGGGAGAAGAATGTGATGATGTGAGACAACAAGAGATGTCTATTTGGTCTCTGTGTCCAGTTTCTGAGTCAGGTCCTAAAACTTTTCAGAGAAGGGTACTGGGAGGATATTTTGTTTTCATATTTGGACTTTGACCTTGGTTCCTGACATAGGTCTCCTGTGTCATTTTCTGAGTGATCGGAGCGTCCTTCCTTCTATGAGGGGACTTTTGGTGGGCTCCTGAAGAACCTCAGCATGGGAGCTGGTTTTGGAGGAACCAGACAAATGATTAGAGGCTTGAAACCTTCACCTTTACTCCTAACCTCTGGGAAGGAAAGAGGGATTAACATTGGGTTGATCATCAATGGCCAGTGATGTAACCAGCCAAGCCTACATAATGAAGCCTCCATAGAAACACACAACTGCAGAGTGCAGAGAACTTCTGAACTGCTGAAGGTGCCTGGAGGCTGGTGGGCCTCCTTCCAGACCTCACCCTGTACATGCTTTCTACCTGGTTGTTCTGTATCCTTTGTAATATCTTTTATAATAAATGGGTATGCATGAGTAAAATGTTTCCCCGAGTCTGTGAGTCACTCTAAAAACAAATTGAGCCTGAGGAAGGGGTTGTAGGAACCCTTGATTTGTTGTTGGATCAGAAGCACAGGGAAAGCCATCTGGGGCTTGTGAATGGCATCTGAAGTGGGTGATAGTCTTGTGGGTGTGTGGTCTCAACCTGTGGGACTTGGCTATTGCCAAGTAGACAGGACAAAAAGAAACTGGATTATAAGACACCCAATTGGTGTTTGCTAGAGAATTGCTTGGTGTGTAAGGAAATTCCCACCCACGTTTTGGTGACCAGAGGTGAAGTGCTCTGTGCTGTGTTCTGTGTGTTAATTTTTCCTATTTCTTATATATTATTTTTGTCCTCTTTGTCAAGCAAGCAAGGAGGTCAGAAAGCTCTGATGCCTGGGGGAAGGTGGCTGAGCCTGACCCCCCCATCTCTTTCTTCTGTGCTGGGTTCTTCAACCTGGCATTTAATTGCAAAGAAGCTTGGAGCCACCTTATCGCCGTTCATGAGTCAAGATTAGAGTCTTAATAGTATTCCAACACACAGGGGAATTTTTTGATTTTAGTCATGAGGAGCAAAACTCCCATCTCTGCTACAGGTTGGTTCCAACTTGGCTAGATCATCATTGGCCCATACAAGTCTATGGACTGGAAATATGTGATGAAGAAAACAGACAGGGGCACCCACTTTGTGGCAATGATGCAGGACTGACCTAGTGGCTATTCAAAGATGTTCTTGGGCCAGCTTTAGCCCCTTCATATTGGGCTGCCCTACAAATGGTCATTTTGGATGCCTTCCTCCTCCATGATAACCAAAGGCAGCGCCCTTTCTAATCAATCAGTCTGAAAAAATAAGTTTGAAATAAGAAAGGGAGTAATGGATCATTAGGATAAATTCAATATGGGTGAACTTATCAAAGTTCAATAAACATAAAAGTGATGAATTTTGAAGTCACATAATTAACTCAGGATTACATGAGCAATAACTGAGTAATTACACCTTTAATAATGCATTGAACTTGTCAGGAATACTTACTCATTCTGCTCAAATTTTTTAACAAGATAGCCTATAGCAAGTGACTGTAATTAGATATCGCCTCTGAAAACATTGACAGCTCCTAATTGATACCTTTTATTATAAATCTAGATGCCAAACATAGCTGTTGAGTGGATTAAGAAATAATATTAGACGTGTTAGGATCCTAATACCTACTTGCAAGAATCTCATACAAGTACAAAAAAAATCCAGTTCAACTTATCAACCACCCACATAAAGTTGGTTCAAGTTTATATGGTTTATTTTAAAATATATCCTGACAGCACCTGTCATTTCCAGGGCTGTCAGGAAAAGAAACCAGGAACCAGGGGAAGAAGCAGGTGAGGATGGAAAGGGGGGTCCATCATCCTGCTTCTTTTCCCCCCCCCCATATGGATGGTCTGGAGAGATGGGTCTGGGAGAGTGAAGATGGAAAAAGGTTTCCACGTGGTGAGGAAAGGAAAGACTAGGTTCGTTTTAACCTTTAGATGAAAGTTTATGTTTTTCCCCTGCAAGGTTGTTTTTTAGGGTTTTTTAAATGCTGTTTTGTATTTTCTCTACAGCTGTTTGAGAAAAAAATTCTATCTTTTATAAATACAAGACAGAGAGTGAGCCTGAGTTTGGGGGTGCTGGGGAGGTTCCCCACTTTTGGTCCCAGACCCAAGATATTTTCTCTATATGGTTTCTAAATCCAGAACGTGTATTAAAGGGAAGCCTTGAGAACATTGTTGAGGAGGCAGTGTTTTCACTGGAATCAGGGAGCAGGTGAATTGCCTCCAAATAGCAAGCTCATCAAAAGGTCCTAAGAGAAGTTTTCTGGTGCTGAAGAGAGTGAGCTCAGCTCTGTGCGGATCACAGCACGTCACCAGCTGTGGGATCTTAAGCAAGTAATGGAGTCTGTCTGTGTCTCGGTGTCCCTGTCTGTAAAATGCCCCTACCAGGTAGGCCCCTGCGATATTCCCAGGGCCAGGGTGTGAGTACAATGGAGACTCCCACACCAATGACTATGTATTCAAAAACTGCATATCAGGTTAGTGAACAATTATGTTCTCTTTAAAATAGATAACATAAGGCCTAAGTCAAGTATTTTCTGTTCTATTTTGAGAAAAATACCTTTAAAATGAACATGTGTAAAGTTATAGTGTTTATGTAACTGAAAAACATGAAAATATAACAGGGTTAGTCTGATGATTCTTGCATGGTTCTGGGCATACTGTCAATAAATAGAGATGCTGAATGAGTAATAAAATAAAGACACACGTGATTTATAAATTATTTTGTACTTATTCCATAAAATGTATTTATTGGTTTGACTTCTCAGCAAAAATCTCTAATTATGTTCTTAAAATCATAATTTCCACATAATTTTTTTCTATGGACATTAATGACCAGAATGATTATAACATAAAATGTAACTTATTCAAAATACATATATTTTATATATTTCACATGTATCAAAAATGCAGACAAAAGTTAATGTTAGAAATGTAAAAAATAATAGAAAAGATATGAATATAACAACTAACAGAGCAGTTTTAGGAAATTTAGTATTCTAACATATTTAAAAATGCTTATTAAAACTAAAAGGCAAACACAAATTAAAATATAAAGTATCAATAATTCAATAACATTAAGTAAAGCTGTGTTTCAATGTATTTAAAATGTAATTAAAATTTTGTAGAAAGATTTAAACAAATTCAAACCCTAGGATTGGAATCCTGATTCATGCATATTATGTCTAGACTGACATATATTCAAATTTCGAAGTTACAGGAGTCACTTAACATTGCAAAATACTCCAAAGCTGCCATGTGCGGCTGTTGTGAATACTGAGCTGATTTGCGAATAACTTGAGAATTCAAAATTAAAACGAGGAAAGAAGCAAGAAAATGGATGCAGGAAAATGATACTTTGTTATAGATTTGTTATAGACGAATCTGTTGCTCTCATGCCCAGAGGGAGGATTTGACAAGCTAATTCATCTATCTTTCCCGGCTCTCAAACCTGCCCAACTCCAGAGCAGTGTCCATCTCTGAAGACAGTAGCAGCACAGCCCACAGATCTCATGACATTCAAATCCAAACCCCTTTGGTTTCAACTGGACAAGTGGTGCCAGAAATTTCCCTGGGATTTTAACAGTGTTCCAGCTACTCAGTAGGCTGGGGTGGGGATCACATGAGCCCAGGAGTTTGAGGTTGCTGTGAGCTATGAGGACACCTCTGCACTGCGTCTGGGCAACAGAGTTAGACCCTGTTTCTAAAAATAAAAGTAAAAATCATAAGTGGTTAATGCAAATGTTGTAAAATCTCCATCTTTTAATGGCTGAATAGTATTCCTACATTGAGTTGGAACACAAAGTTGATGATCTAATACGTACCCTTACAAGAGAAAAACTCAAATCAATTCAAGGTAGAGGGCAGGGAAATGATGGAGTAGGGAGAGGGGAGGAAGGGAATGGGGGGTTATGGTATATGGCACACTTCTTGGGGACAGTACACAATTATCAGAGGGACTTGACCTGACAAATGCAATCAGTGTAACCTAATTCTTTGTACCCTCAATGAATCCCAAACAATAAAAAAAAATCATGAGTGGCTAAATAGGGTACTGGCTGCCCACATGACAATGACACTGTGAGGTATTTAAAATAATTTTTGTTTCAAATGAACTTTATTTTAGAATAGCTTTAGATTAACAGAAAAGTTATGAAGATATACTTTTTTAAGATACGGAAGGACAGAGTTTCTACACATCTGCTTTTCCCTAATATTAGCATCTTACACTAGTATGATGTCATTATTACAAAGGACCCAAATTAGCATGTCATTATTATCAACTGAAGGTCATGTTTTATGCAGATTTCCTTGAGATTTTCCCCACTATGCTACTTCAACCCCAAGATTCCACCCAGAATACCACATAATGGTTAGTTGTCATGTCTCCTGAGGGTCTTCTTGGATGTGACAGTTTCTCAGACTTTGTTTTTTGATGGCCTAGAATTTACATGTCCAATTTTTTTTTGTTTTTCAGTGATGCACATTGGAAGAAGAAGAGTCATCTTGGGCCCCACATTAAAAACATAAACACTAAAGAAAACTGATGAGAAAAAAAAAAGGTTTGTGTATAATTTTTACAGTATCCAACACTACAGATAAGCAAACTAGGTCTCCAATAATCTGCATATGGCCTGCAGGCTGCAGGTTGGACACACCCGACAGTTCTGAGCAGCACTGGCGAGGGGGTTAGTGGACTGTTCCTTAGCTGGTATTTGTGTGATTTTTTTTCATGATTAGAAGAGAGTTTTTAGGAGGAAGACCACGAGGTAAAGGACTACTCTCATCACAACATATCAACAGGACTTGCCACTGTTGGTGTTGACCTTGATTACTCGGCTGAATATTTGTCAGGTTTCTCCACTGTAAACTTACACGTTTTCTCTTCTTTTCCATGCTGTCCTCTTTGGAAGGAAGGCATTATACACCCGCCCTTGGGGAGTGTATAATGTGTGTGCCGCACATCCTTAAGGACACAGCATCTACATAAGTTGGAATTCTTCTGCATAGAAATTTGTCTCTTCTCGTCCATTTATTAATTAAATCATTTATTTATATCAGTGTGGAATCCTGAATATTCATGTTATACTTTGGAGTATAATCTAATATGACTTTTAAAGTTTGTGTTGCCCAAATTGTTTTAGCTCTGGTAACTGTGAGTCTTTTTAGCTGGGTCCTGTGTCTCTTAGACGTGCCTGTATAATCATATAGGGCTGTTAACCTTTTTGGAGCACCTTCTGATGTTCTGGCTCTACAAGATGCTACAGGCTCATTTTGTATATTTTCTACCTCTGTCCAAGAATCAGACATTTTCCAAGGCACCTCACCATAAGATTTTGATAAATATATTGTTATGTGTATGTTTGTGGACACAGAAGATGGGCTTCTCTTGCTCAGGTCCAAGAACAATATTGGTCACATTCCCTACATCATGGAGTGGAAGGGACAATTAAAGGAGTTAATATGTATAGGGTGCTTGGAATAGTCCCTGACACATAGTGAAAGCCCAAAAATGTTGGCTATGATTCCAGCTGCGTGAAATAGACACTTCTCCAAGTCTTGCCAATGAATGCTGCCTCTTAGCAGCTACCATAGCAGTGAAGTCAGAGCCAGTATTTCAGTTGCAGTCTACAATGTAGAAACATCCAGAGGTTATTTACGCCCAATCCAGAGATAATCTCTATGGCTTACTCCCTGGAGAAATCCTTTTAAGCATCTACTCTCATGACTTGCCCCATAAGTCAAGATACAGCCTCTGTTTGTGTCCCACCTGGGATGGACCGGCCAGTGCCTTTTATTTTAATTCCTCCTTTTATTTGAATGTCTCACATTGTGTCCTACCCTACTCACACTGTTTTTGTTTTCCTTGTCTCTGCTCCGTACCCTCTATACTTTTGCTGGCTTTATACTGAAGTCACTCCTTTACTTCCACTCCATCTCTGCTTTCTGGTTATAGAAATTCCTTCCTCATTTAGGAAAAAAGAAGAAAACTCCATACCAGAAGTGGAGGCAAAACTCTAGAGGCACATGGAGGTCCCAACTCAGTACTTTTACATTTAATGTCTCACTTCCCAATTCAGACATAATTTAAAAAATAATTATGATGCTTCCATCAGAAGGTAAATAGTTTGGAGGAGTCTCAGTTGGGTAAATAAGATCAACACATGGGCCTGTAATATAAAGCATTATAGAGTAGCTGTCAAATTGCTGTTGAGGATGAGAAATCATTAGAAGATTAGTAAGGAGTGGGGAGAGGAGACAGGCCATGCTCATCAGAGCTATTGAGAGTGTGGGCACTGGGACCAGATGGTCAGGATGGAAAGTCATGTGAGCTTAGATGATTTGTTTAACCACTCTTTGCTCCCATTCTCTCATCTGGCAATAGTATATATGGACTTCAGAGGCTTGTTTTGAGGATAAAATGAGTGAATTTCCACAAAGCACTTAGGATAGGACTGGGGCATATTTAGGGCTTTGTAAAGTCCATGCTCTTTTTACTAAATGCCGTGCACTTTGCCAACAGCCTTCTTTGACCTCTGATGCAACCCTGTTGGGCAACTTTATCTACATTTTAAAGACCAACTCAAAGGAGGACAGGCCAGGAATCAAGATGCTTATGTATCGGTAGGAATGAACTTGGCATATATGAGGACAGAGTCCCATCTGGGTAGATGGAGGGGCAGGTTCAGGTAGCTATGAACTGAAGTGTGCTGAGATTTGAAGGTTTGGGGAGTGAAGATGGATCCCCAATAATGGGATGAAGAGACCAAAGACGGCCTGGGGCTTGAATCCCCCTCTTCCGCCTGCCGGGTGACCTTGGGTATGTGACTTACATACCTTGCACCTCAATTTTTTTCATCTGTAAAAAGTTCTACCTCCCAGGGATACCATGTGTTTAAATTATGTGCTTGCCTGCACTTACATGTAAAAAAGACTTATTTTTCTATAGGTATATCTTTGTACATGTTTTAGTCCATGTTTCTTCAGCTCTGGGGTGCTGTTATTTTTAGCATCTAACATCAATTTAACAGCAGGTCTTTAGAGACCAAAGAAATTCTGCCACTTTAAATGTAAATGTTAAATATAAAATGAATCCTCAGTACAGAAATGATCAAATATCAAATACAAGTCCTTCTTAGAAGAGGAAGATGGTGCAGTAGAATCTCATTAAGCATCTCCCCCCTCTCCCCTCCATCTCTTCTGCTAAATGCTCCTTCTAAATTACAGACCTACTCCTTGGGACCTAACCCACAGCCCTGAGCTTGCCCAAACTTTGCCCGTGGTGGCCCCCAAGGCAAGGCCTATAGGAGGGGGCAGAGTCTAGGAATAGTGCTTCCTTGGACTCCCAGCTCAAGGGAGGTAGGAACTGCCTTAGGGGGTGCACAAATTCCTCAGCTTTGAAGAACTTCAGAGTTAGACATCACTAAATCATTAAACAGGGCACCTAAGGGGAGTTCCATGCAGAAAAGCAAAGCTAATTTGGGCTCTCAAATGACTAAATCAAAATTGCCCACTTAAACTCTGAACCCTTTTATTCATACCAATACCTTCTGGATTCCAGAGAAGAATTTTTTACCCCCTTCGTCAAACTTCAGCCCCTTTGATAGCCTGGGCAGAGGCTTCTGAGGCATGGGTCTCACCACCCCAGTACTCCAATCCTACCTGGTCATCCTGAGTTAAGAATAGATCAAAGGTTCTCAGCTGAGGGTGATTTTACTCCCACTTCCCCACCCCAGGGGACATTTGGTAAAGTTTGGAGACAACTCTGGTTGTCTCAACTTGGGAGGGGACAGTATATCTAGTAGCAGCTAGTAGGTAGAGGCCAGGAAGGCCCAGGACAACCCCCCAGTGGAGTATTATACTGGTCTCAAATGTCAATGGCTCTGGGGCTTAGAAACCCTGGATTAGACCAACAGAGAGTGACATCTTATCAGGCTACTTTTCCTGAATGCAGAGGTCACTATAATGCCTTCTGCTTTGAGCCCTGACGAAGTGTGGAGAAATAGTATCTGGGCTCTGATGTCACAAAACGTTTCCTTGAAACTCAAGTCACTGTACTTTTCTAAGTCTTAGTTTTCTCATCTATAAAATGGGGCTAACAATAGTCATCCTTGGTTTGTGGTACCGAACTTAATCTTTACGTTATTTGTTTGGACAAATAACTCTTATTCCTGTCCCGGGATTGACGCATCCTTGTTTAGGAAGAGTTTATTTCCCAAATGATCATAAAATTTTTTCCTGGGTCATGAGCTTCCAGATCCATGGCTCCCTTCTCCATCATGGATCCCACTGTTCTTCCTCAAGCCTCATTTTCTTCCTCTGGGTCTGTTGCAGCAGGCTGGATGGCCTGCTTCCCATTTTAATCAGAATCTCTGCCAGAGTGAGCTACGGAAAGTGACAATCCAAACAGGTGATTCTCACACTGAGTCTCAACACAGGGCTCTGAAGCCTCTGCTATAAAATTTGTATTTTCTGTATCATGCCCTCAAGGCCTAACTTTTATCCCAAACTCTTACTAGTTGCTTTGCTCCACCTTTGCTAGACCTACTTCATATTATGTCCCTAATATATTGGTCTACCCCTTCCCTCTGAGCCTTTCTGTGTGACATTTCCTCTGCTACCCTTTTTAAGTTGTTCTAGCGAATGTTTATTGCTCAAAGTTCAGCTGGGAAGCTTTCTCTAAAGCTCAAGGAGCCCGGGCTTCCTCCACCCTTCCTTCACCGAGGGTGCGCTGCAGTTCACCAAGTTCCTCGTGGCTCTGAGCTTTTGGGGAAATATTGGTTTTACTTCTTGATTGTTTCGGGTAAATATCCTTCTAGAAAGAAGCCTTTGGACCTAGATTCTTCTATCCCTCTAATTTTATCAGGAGCCTGTTTTAGCCACAGGACTTCCCTAGTCTCCAGCCTTATTGTCTTGGGATTAAGAAACCAAACTGAGGCTGTGGTCCTTAGATCTGGGATTCTCAACATTTAGTTCTGTGATAACTATTTTTTCGTGTTATGGTTTCTTTAGCCTTGAAGGGAGAAAACCAGAGACCTTGAGGCTATGAGCGGTAGACCATGGGCTATGTACAATTATTCACTTGGTGGATTGGGAGGTGAAGGTAGGGTCTTAAAAATGCCAGAGTGCATGTGGGTGTGTGTGTGTGTGTGCGTGTTTGTGCATGCGTGGATGGGTGATGAGGGCCTCCGCACCAAGAGGTGTAGCTCAGATTCAGAAGTAGAACTCATCCCTTGTCTTTTTCTTTCTTTCTTTTTTTTTTTACTTAATTTTTATTAAATCATAACTGTATACACTTATGGGGTATAATATGATGATTTGATATACAATGTGGAATGCTTAATTCAAACTAGTTAACATAACCATCACCCCATTTACTTATTTTTGTGGTAAGACATTTGTCATATACTCTTAGTTGTTTTGAAATGTATCTTTGCATTGTGTACAGTAGGTGAGATCCCCCCAAATGCCCCCCAGTCCCTTCACTCGCCCATTCCCCTCCACTCCCTTCTCCTTCCTCTCACCATTTTTTTTGAACTTTCTTTGTGTTTTAAAATTCATATGAATGTGTAAGTATTTATATATTGGTTTCATAATAGTATTGAGTACAGATATGGAGAGAAAGGAACACTTCTACACTGCTGGTGGGAGTGCAAACAAATATAGCCTTTTAAAATTAAATCATAACTGTGTACATTAATGCATTTATGGGTGCAATGTACTGATTTGATATACAATGTGGAAAGCTACATCAAACTGATTAACATAACCATCACCTCACTTATTTGTTGTGGTAAAACATTTATACTCTACTCTTAATAATTTTGGAATGTACCATTTGATCCTGCAATTCCTCTACTAGGCATATACCCAGATAATCAAAAATCATTATACAACAAATATAGCCTGTTCAGAAAGAAGTCAGTCATTGTCTTTTGCTCTGACAACAGGGAAAAGCTCTGAACCCATCAAAGCCAGCATGGCCTCTAAAGTAAGAAGGTGACAATGGGGTGGAGGCTTAGTCAAGTGGAGGGCTGCACAGTAAGACCCGGGTGGGGGTGGGGAGAGGCTCTTAGGCAGTTGTGAAGCATTAGAGCCCTTTTGTGGCCAGCCCCAAGTGGCAAAGGAGAAACAAACCTGCCCACGGTAATCACTCCAGAGCCATAAAAAATGTGTGGCAGAGGCCCAAGGAAGGTTTTTTCTTGTCCAACTCTTTTCTAAAGACTGACCTCAGCCCCCCCGGGCCTTAACACCCCAGGTCTGAGAAAGCTAATGCAGGAAACGGATTCTCCCCTCAGCTTCTTGGCTGGGCTCAGCCTCCTCTCAGCATTGTGCTGGTGGGGAGAAGCCCTTCCTCCCTCTGGTCTCAATGTCTCTGTCTCTGGATCTAATTCTAGATGTTTCCATGTCAGGACCCTCATTACGTCAGCCTTGTCAAGGAAGGGCCTCACTTCTCCAGGGCTGTGGCTCTGGCCTGGCCTCCTGCACTCCCTGTTCTCCAAGGAAGCCACTCAGGGTCCAGTGTCCCTAGTTCCTGCCCCTCAGTCTGTTTGTCCCTTATGAAGCTGTCCCTGGCTTGTTTCAGGAATGCATTGATTTAAGGAGCTGCTTAAACTCACAGATCCCGGGGTCAGTTGTACAGAGTTCCTAGTCTAGGGTCCTTGGCAGGGAATTTAACTTTCCGGGGTTCAGTATCTACAGCTGAGGATATGATGACAGCCAGGAGGGTATGATGACAGCCTTTCCTTCCTTAGGTGGCTGCAGTAATTAAAGGCGAGAATTGCAGACGAGGTGCTTACCTCGGTCCCTGGCCCATGTAGCTACTTCACTTCATACTTGATGTGAGTTCATCCACTCCTGGGGGTGTGGACAAAGCTGCAAGTGGTCCCAGGTAGGAGGAAGACCACCATGGAGAAGGGCCCTCCCCACCTCCTTCACATCCGTGCATGCAGGATCCCATGCGGTCATTCCGCCGTCTTCCAGAGTGCATTCCTCAGAGCCCCCTGGAAGTCCCAGGGAGCAGGACGTGGAGGCTGTGGCTGAGGCCCTTTACGCCCATTCCTGGAACTGCGGCTGCGCTCCCCATCCTAGCGAGTGCTGGGTTTGCAGGAACAGCAGAGCCAGAAAGAAGCATGCTCCCCACCCAGGCGCAGGGAGGGGGTGGCCTGTGAGCCTCAGGGAGTCGAGTAACAGGCCGGCCAGTTGTCCCGGACACAGACTCTAATGGGTCAATTTGGGTCCTCAGAGAAAGACGAAGGCAGGGAACGCCTGTGCAGGATAAGAGTAGAGAAAGTAAAATCCGGCAGGGACAGTCTTCAGACTATGGTGCAGGTCCGGCACCTAGGAAAGGAGAGAGGGAGGGAAGACTGGCCAGGAAGAACTCGGGCTGGGCTGATAGGGAGTTTCAGCAGGAAAGGTGCTCTTGAGAGGTGTCCAGGGAAGGGCAGGAACAGGCCTGTTCTGATGCTCCCAGTCATCAGCTGGGGAAGTGGAGGAAAGCGTGGCTCGCCTGACAGTGGTGATGTGGTAGATTAAAAGGTGTGGCAGCTGGGGACTGGCAGCCACTTCCACTCCCCCCAGCAGGTTCCTTAGAGGGAGCTCCAGGCAGGGCAGCTCCCTGGCCACCATAACAGCTGAAAGGACATCTTCCTCAGGGCTCAATCATTAAAGTGTCTATGACCAGGCTGATGAATGCACTGTCCAACCGGTACAGGCACACGGAGGCATAGCACAAAGTATACAGATGAGGTCAACAGTACACATACATATTCATACTCATACAGTGTATCATGGAAAAGTACTGAGTAAGAGTCTACGCTAAGGCCTGCTAAAGACAAGATACACAGTTAAAACAATGCCTGTTCTTGAATGTTTTTTTTCAACTGCAGAATTAGAGGCCCCACAGACCTCTTTGACTGTATCATTTTATGTAGTCTTACAACCCAAAGTGGTAGAAACAGACAATGTCAATGATCAGTCTCAGCTGGGCAGGGAACACAGTGCACACTTACTGAGAAAGCAGAGATTATGCTGGCTTAAGGTGGGCAAACCAACAATAAGGTCTTCTAGAATAATCTTCAGTGGGTATTCAGATGGAAAGAAGAAGTAAACAAGGCAGGCATTAGTAAAGCATAGACAAGATTCAGTGTCAGCCAACTGTCAAGAGTAGGGACTCCTGAGAGATCCAAGAACTCAAATGTCTTAACGCTGTAATTGGGTAAATGAGGTGAAGCCTATGTTGATTAGTAGGATGTAAGCACTCCAATTTGTACAAATAATCAATACATTGAATCCCATAATGGCATAAATGTATTCGTGATCTATGTACAAATGACTTAATAATAATAATAATAATAATAAAAGAGTAGGGCCTCCCAGGAGATTCCGCTCACTGCCCATCTGTCTGAAATTAAAGGAAACTTATCCAGGCCACGCATATTTACGGATCATTTATAGTGTGCCAGGCATGGTGCTGTTATGTTAGGTTAAGTGAGTTCTCAGTGAAAACCATGGACCAAGTCCCCCGCGTTGGGCATCTTCCCAGACTTGCCCTTGGTTAAAACAGCACTTGTCACAAACAGGTTGGTTGCAAGTCTTGTTAACAGACGTGTTCCACAGCCCACGTGTTTTATTTTCTCCTGTGAACCAGATGATGTGAGGACTTTGGGGGCTGTGGCTTTTCTCCCCACATCTGCCATGTACTAGCACTGCCCCCCTTCAGCAGACCCCACCTCCTCTCCGGTTCTCACTTCACCTTTCTATAAGGTGGGGATGGAACAATGGCCACAATCTCTTCCAGTTCCCAGATAACAGCATACAAATATTGGCTTTTCTGTGTAATTCAAGCATGGCCTTTAGTTTTAGCAATTCACAAATGTATATTTTAACAACAAATTGATATTTTCTCTAAAGCAGCAATGATATCAATTGTACCAAGCTACAACCTATTTCTCCCTGGAATGTTATTTTTCAACACAATTTACTTTTGATCCTCAACTCTTCCACTTTCTAGCTACAGAAAGCACTTCACCTACTCCTTCAGAGCCTCAATTTCCTCCCTGGGAAAATAGTTTCCAGGTAGAGCCGTCTCCTAGGAGGTGTTTTAGCTTGTTTTGGAAATCCCAGGAGAGGCTCTGATGACAGCCACATGCCCAGCTGTCTCTGTGGGCATCTCTCTTGCTTTCACACTTGACCCTGAGGTTGCAGGAAAATAGGGGGACTTTTGTTAAGCAGCTGCAACTCGGCAGTTGTGTTTGAGGTCACGGAGCTTCTTCAGAGACGGCAGTAATGTGTTTATTTATCACTGCCTACGGTCCCTGCGTCCTCCTTCCCTTCCGTTTGTTCTGCCCAAGGCCGTTGGGGTCCGACAGAGATCAACAGTGTTTCTACAGAGATGAAGCCGCTCGTCAAAACCCGAATTAGATGTTAAATCTTTTTGAAGTGGGGAGGAGGTGAAGGGAGGCAGGAATCATAGTGTGCTAAGAATTTATCCTGCGTTGTTTCCTATGAGATAATGTCCCGGGAAAGATTTGTTACCAGGCAAGTTGCAAACTGCTGTTTCAGGCTGATAGGTGTTGCCAATTCATTTTGATGAATTCTGCCAGTCAGAAAAGTATGTTTTCCTCCTTTCATTCTCTGGGGTTGGCAGGAGATGGACAATGGTTTTTAAAAGCTTGGACGACATACACAGCCTTGCCCAGGATATGTGAGATCAATGATGCTTTGAGAGGCGTTGGTGCTGCAGGGAAAAATCAGACAGACGCTATCAAGCTAAAAATGGTCAGCCTCAGCCCCCCACCTCTGTTCTCAGCTGCCACTTTCCCTGTTACTTACTACTTCCCCAATAGTCCCTTCCCAGACCTCATTGCTGTCCCCAGCTCAGCTTCCAAAGAGCCCTACAATTCCCATCCCTGCTTTGCAGGAAAGGGACACAACCAACTCCACTCTGGAGTCAGACTGACCCAGAGACAAATTTGGTGCCATCCCTGGTGGGCTGCCCTGGGCAGCTTACATTGTCTCTGTCACCAGTTCCTTCATCTGTGAACCAGAAATGGTGACAGCATACGTCTTGCTCACTGGCCCTCACTAGCCACACGCTTGCTGCCCAAACACACGAACTGAAATGATTCAGATACAGATTTAAGAAAGTCCTTTGCGTTCTGAACTCATGCTATTCCCTCTCTAAAATTCAGGAGCAGAGGAAAGATGCTTTTCGTTAACTTTTCTCATTTTCCAGATTCATATTTTGGGCACATTCCCACTGCCTTTTTTTTTGTTTGTTTTTTTGAGACAGAGTCTCATTCTGTCGCCCTGGGTAGAGTGCTGTGGCATCATCATAGCTCACAGCAACCTCAAACTCTTCAGTTCAAGAGATCCTCCTTCCTCAGCCTCTGGAGCAGCTGGAACTACAGGCACCTGCTACAAAGCCCAGCTAGTTTTTCTATTTTTAGTAGAAACAAGGTATTGCTCTTTCTCTGGCTGGTCTCGAATTTGTAAGTTCAATCAATCCACCTGCCTTGGCCTCCCAGAGTGCTAGGATTACAGGTGTGAGTTCGCTGCCTGGCCTGCCCTGCTTTCTTAAGGTTCATGGAAAATAATGTCATTAAAGCACTTGGTATAGTGTCAGCAAATGGTGAGTGCTGGGTGAGCATGAGAATGATGAGGAGAGTGAAGTGCCCTTGATGTGGGCAGTGCTGCTACTTTGGCACTGTCCTTGTTCCTGGATTTCCTTAGAGCTCCTGACCTTGTGCAGCCCCGACAACCACTTTAGCCCTCAATTCTGCCAGCCCAGCTGCTGTCTAGGGCCCTCTCATTTCCTAGGCCATTTCTGTGGTGCCAGAGCCCTCCTTCCCCCTTGCCAGTCACCAGACAAGTGCAAGTGCAGACTGTCCCTCACCCCTGGGGGAGGCTGCTCCGTGGATGACCCTGAGCTCCCCAGGCCTGCACTGCTTTCTCAGTCTCACCCTCTGGCTTCTAGAAGGCTTTTGTCTTCTGGTTTTTGCAGCTGGAGCATCTCCTCCCACTTCTGGCTCAAGCCCCACCCAACGTAACGCTTTCTACTGTGCGTATAAAACCCACAAGTCTGAGCACAATTGTAAAATCCACCCTGGGCATTTCAGGCTTATTGATGGTGACTATGGATTTTTAATGTATCCCTCTCATTCCTCATTTTCAGTCAATCTTCTTTCTCGTGGTCTGGTCTTTGCTCTAGCTTTCACCTGGTAACACTAGAAGTTCTTCATTCCTTTGGAATTGGCCCCTGTGCGACTTCCTGCTAACCCAACCCTTGGAGGTGCCAACCCTGCAGGAAGCTGGGGGTGCAGAGCGTCCCTTATGGCTTAGGGAGACCCCCTTGGTCAGGATCACCTTCTGCTTCAACCCTGTCCCCTCTGGGCACCTAACACTCTCTTGCTTATCCCCATTGTTCTTCTTTGGGGCTTGCAGCTTTTCAATAGTGTTGGGCATTAGCTTTAGTTCTCCCCAGGAAGCATCTCTTGGCTGTACACACAAGAGGCACTGGCCTTTGGTCACCCCCAGAAGAGCATCGCTGCCCCTGGTCCTGCTGAGCACCAGTGGTAGTGCAGAATTCCGTCCCTAGGCCTGTGACACCGTCATGGGAGTCCTCTGTCAGGTGCATCTATCCTTCTCCCTGCTTCAAGACTCAAGTGTGCTTCTCTCCTCTCTGGGCCTTGGTTTACTTCTTTGTAAGAGGAGGGTGAGAAGTGCCCAAGATACCTTTGCATTTTTGTGAGGTTTCTGTCACCCTCTGGGATTCCTTTTGGGGGATCACTCCTGGAAGAGGATTGGGAGGGGGGCACAAAGGCTGGAGGAAGAGGCCCCTGTGTCATCTGGTTATGGGGTGAACGAGGTTCCGAAGGACTCCGCCTGCATCAGGCAAGACCACCGTGACAGAGCGCATGGCAGTGGGGTCCAGGCACCCACGCCACCATCTGCATCTCTGTCCAGTCCCTGAACGGCCCTAGCTCTCAGAAGCTGCCTTTCCAAGGAGATACTTCAGCCTAGCTGGAAAGCTTCGTTGGACAAATTGTCAGTGAGGCAGCAACTGGGAATAAACAAACATCACCAGAAGCCACTCTGGGAACCCCCAAGGGGAAAACAGAGATACAGAGATTGTGGCTTGCAGAGCTCCAGGACTCAGGGAGCAGGAATGTGGGATGGAACACAGTGGAATGAGGATGTGAAACTCAAAGATGCTACGTGTCACTTAGGCGGGGGGAGGTGGACACTGCCTTGGAGCCCTCTGAACATACCCCACATAGTGAGGAATTCTCCAGGGACCCTGCCCTCCAAATCAGAAGCTCCTCTGTGACAGCCACAGGACACCTACTGGAACTAATGTGTATTCCTTGTGGACAGATGGTCATCGGGGCTGAAAATGTTTGCTCTCATCTCTGGGGATCTCATTGACTGCAGAGCAGCTGAGGGGCTGAACTCGAGTCACAAGTACACAGCATTCACCACCTAGTGTCTGCATAGTGAGGAGAAAAGGAGGGAGGAGATGGGGTCTGGGGGAGAATTGTTCAAAGTGTGTTCTTTGGAGCATTTGCATCAGAACTACTGCTACAAATTCTGTCTCAGTCTGTCTGGAGAGGGTTGCAGGAATTTGCCTTTTAAGCAATTCATGATGCAGAGAAATAGTAAAAAAGTCAAAGGTATACATGGTTTTTATATTCATCATACTTGTTGTCCATGAGCACCCCCTGTCAAGGAGAGATAATGTAGCATAATGGTTAAGTTCATGGACTCTAGTACAGGTGGCTTATGTTTGAACCCTGGTCTGTCTGCCGCTTGCCAACTGTGAGATCTTGGGCAAGGCACTTTTTGATCCTCCCTTCTCCCCATCTGTGCAATTGGAATGATGATTATAGCTTCTAGATCATGGGATTAGCAAGGACTAAATAGTCTCTCTCTATGTATTACATATATTATATAAACACATAGGAGACTGCCACATAATAAGTGTTTCTAAAAGAAACTTTGAACATATTCAGCAGTACATGCTTTTCCTGTACTGCTATGCAGAGGGGTCCCTAGTGGGCTGGAGTGAAGGCTCCAGGTAGGGCACTTGGGCTGTGAACAAATGGAAAACACTGTCTACTTCACTGGATCTGCAGCACGGGATCTGGGGACACATCAGGAGGGGGCAAATCACTGCCCCTTGGACTGGACCTCCTGTGGCACCCTCAGCTGCTTTTTGCCTCCAGAACTTCTCAGAGCTTCTGGATTCTGGCTGTACAGCAGGGGCCAAGGTGGTCTGGAGCACCCAAGAGCAGAGAAGCTCTCTCTTTGTATATCTGCACTTTTCTGTTACATCAATCCTGCATCCACCCCGCTTTATGCTGTTGTGGGGACAATCTATAAGGTCTTCTCTTGCAAGTGTCCCCAATGGGAAGCAAGGTCAAAGTTCCTCCTCATCTTCTCAATTTCCTCACTTGGACCTTGATCTAGAGAGTTAAAGGTAGAACCTCATCTCTCTCTCTGACAACTGCCCTTCAGCCTCCAGCAGTCCTCCAGGGTCAAAGCTTCTTCAGCTCCAGTTCCCAAGGGGGGAATGAACTCCTTTCTCCTCCTTCCTTATTGTGAGAAGACTCTCCTCCATCTTCCCAATGAAGCACCCTCTGCTCTTCCAGGTTTTATGATAGTAAAAACAAAACGTAGAGAGAGAGAAAAAGAGAGAGAGAAAGGAGAAATAAATTTAATTATTTGTAAGGTAACTTTCACAGAGTGGTAGAGAGGTCATTAAAAAATACACACGCTGGGGGGCGGAGCAAGATGGCAGCCGAGTAACAGCTTCCTTGCGGTTGGGCATAGTGAGACCGGGGAGAGAGGACCTCAGGCATCTCTGGCAGGCGGGATCTACCCAGGAACTTCCCCTTGGGGACACGGAGACAGCGTGAGGCTTCTGGACACCCTGAGGAAGGCAAAAGCAGCGGAGACTGGGAAGAAATTTCCCATTGGCATCACCATCGTCTTCTGAGGAAGGAAGCTTCTGTTAAATGAAAGGCTACTTCACGGGCTGATCATCCTGACTCACTTAGCAATTCAGATACAGAGATCCCACTCAAGTGGAGCTGTGCCTGGCTTCTTGCCCACCCACCTTTATTCCAGATGTTACCCTGGCGAACCTCTCAGGCTGTAACCAGGCAACCATTGGGAAGAGGGCCCTCCTGGCTCTGGGCCTAGAAACAAAAGAAAAACAA
>CAUYRH010068539.1:0-16107 GCA_963574655.1 Perodicticus potto
TCTGTACCTTTAGGACCATCCTTTTCTCCTTCGGGAATTCCTATAAGATGAATGTTTGATGTTTTGGAGTGATCCCACAACCCTCTCAGGGAATGATCAGTTTTTCCTTTCCATTTGTCTGCCTCTTTGAGTGTTTGGGAATGTTCAAAATTTTCTCTTCAGTTTCAGAGTTCCTTTCTTCTACCTGGTCAACTCTATTACTGAGGGATTCAACTGTATTTTGGAGGTCCTCAACTTTTTTGTTTCCTTGAGCTCTGCTCTTTTCTCATTATGTCCATATCTTTGGTGACTTGGGCTTTGAGTTCATTAATTTCTTGAGACAACTTTAGAACTACTCTTTGGAACTCAATTTCTATCTTTTCTTCCATTCTATTTATCTTATTTGCAATCCATATTCTGAATTCAACTTCTGACATTGCTGCCATTTGTCTATGCATGGCATCTTCAGTTGTATCTCCTTTGTCATTTTGGGGGGGGATTGATCTACTCTGGTTATTCATGTTGCCAGAGTTCTTCTGTTGGGTCCACGCCATGTTTATTTTCCACTGTTTGATTATTAGAACTGATAGGGTGAGATTGAATTGGGGTTCCCAGGTAGTAGAGATAGCCCCTTACCAAAGATTTGTAATTGTGGCTTGTCTCCTACAACCTTACAAAGGCCCTGTTCAGAGTTTTAGCTGGAGACTCTGAGGACCTACTTGGTGAGATAGCACAAGCTAGCTCTGTTTTGATATCAGCCAACCTCTACCCTATCCTAAGAAGCCATAGTATTAGGTTTAAATCTCAACTGTGAAGAGATACAAACAGCTGTGGTGCCCAGCTCCCATCCTTCAGTTCTTTTCCACTACAGAACTTCAAAGGTCGACCTCAGAATGTCCCCGAGTGGACAGCCCCAGACACAAGTTCCAACCAAATTGTCTTGAGCAGCACAAACCCTGCCCAACAAAGAGGGATTCAAGGGTCTCCAACAGCACAATTAGAGCCAGGAATCCACACTCCCGCCTGCCAGATTCAGTCCACACTGTTGTCTGCCTCTCTGTTCACAGGCTCAGCTGAAGCCCGGGCCACGCCCCCACCCACCGGTCTCAGTCCACATCCAGCTAGCCTCTGCTTGCCAGACCAGTTGGAGTCAGGGGACCACACCCCTGCCTGCCAGTCTCAGTCCATTGCCTGGCAAGCCTCTATTTGCAGGTTCTGGTAGAGTCAGGGTACCGCACTCCACCCACAGGTCTCAGTCCTCACCTGGTAAGCCTCTACTCACCAGCCCCAGGGGAGACAGTGGGCCACGCCCTGGCTCTCAGGTCTTGGTTCATATCCAGTAAGCCACTGCTCGAGGGTTCTGTTGGGATCAGGGGGACCATGCCCTTGCTCTCAGGTCACAGTCCACACCTATCAAGCCTCTTCTCACAGTCCCAGCAGGGGACGGGGACCAGCCCAGTCTGCTGAACTCAGTCAACACAGGGCAACCACTCTCCTGCTGTGGGTGCCGTCAGAGCCAGGGGTTCTATATCCCGTCCCACCAGACAGAGCCCAAACCAAAGGTCAACACTACCACTAGCAGGGCATAGTCATAACCAGGGGACTGCTCCTCCTCCCTCCGAGTGTCCCTTTCTTCTCACACCCTCTTTTTTCCCCTTTAGTCACAGATTCCATTCTGATGGTTGGCGGTCCACACTATGCCCAGTTCTTTCAGGACAAGACCAAACACTCTGTGCTGTGCAGGGGGCAGAACTTCAGACCGCCTTGTGAGGGGGAAAGGTTGGAGTGGGAGTTTGGACTTGTGGGGGGAAATATCTGTTCAATTTTATGCCTGGAAGGGTGGTGTCTAGGTTCATATGTGAGACCTCCCTGGAGAAAGAGACCTGGAGTTGAGTGGCTGTCTCCAGCAAGGTAAAATGAGAGGTCTTTTGTTCCCTGCTCATTTGAAGATAGCCTGTGGCAGGCCCCCTGCTTGGAGAGGGGTCTCCTGTCCTCTAGTTGATAGGCTTTGTACCTGTAATTTGTTTTCTTGGATGCTGTTCCTTGGGGTTACAGTTTGACGAACTTCTTTCTTGGATCAGCTCCCTGTCTTTGGCTTCATAGAGTCCAATTCCATCCGGTTTTTCTTCCTCTGCTCAGGAGCCTCTGCTGAAGGTTGCTACCAGTCGGCCATCTTCCCAGAATTCCATTGAAAGTTATTTTATTCTTTGGAATTTTAAGCATGTTCATTTTTAAAATAAAACAAAAATATAAAAGGCAAACAAAATGTATTAGCAAAAATAAAAGTATTTGTTCTATAAGATTTGGGTTTGTGGTGGTGCCCATAGCTCAGCTGGCAGGATGCCAGCCACATATACCTAGGGATGATGGGTTCGAACCTGGCCTGGGCGTGCTATGCAACAATGACAACTACAACCAAAAAATAGCCAGGCGTTGTGGTGGGTGCCTGTAGTCCTAGCTACTTGGGAGGCTGAGGCAAGAGAATCGTTTATGCCCAAGAGTTTGAGGTTGCTGTGAGCTGTGATGCCATGGCACTCTACCCAGGGCAATAGCTTGAAGCTCTGTCTTAAAAGAAAAAAAAAAAGATTTGGATTTGGCTGCACTTAAGGACCTAGAAATCCACATGTAGCCTTAAGGCTACAAGTTCCCCGCCCCTGCTCCACTTATATTAATACCTATAGCTATATAGTAAGTTTTAACATCAAGTAGAGTGATTCTACTTTATTCTTTCTACTTCTCAAAATTTTTTTAGCTATTCCAATTCATGTTTACACATACATTTTATAATAAGCTACAAAACTTTTTGTTGGTATTTTGGTGGAAATTGTGTTAAACCAATACATCAATTTGAGAAGGAGTCGATATCTTTACTATGTTGAGTCATGCAATCCATGGACATGGTATGTCTCTCCATTTCTGCAGATCTTCTTTGATTTCTTTTCATCAGTATTTTGTAATTTTTAGTGTACAGATTCTATGACTTTATTGAACTCGCTTAAATTAACTTACTGGTTCTTTGTATTTGGGGAGTTGTTTTTCTACTGTAGTTTTCAGTTCTTTATAATAAGCTACAAAACTTTTTGCTGGTATTTAATGGTTATTAGTCCTCTACTGAATTTATGATTTGAGGTTATGAATTCTCTATTGAATTATGATTTGCTAGTATTTTACAGAGCAAAAGTTTAACACATTGACTGACTTCAATTTGAATTTTTTTTTCTTTTATAGACTGTGTTTTTGATGTTATGTTTAAGAGCTCATGTGTGGCTGGGTATGGTGGCTCACGCCTATAATCTGAGCACTTTGGGAGGCTGAGGTGGGAGAACAGCTTAAGGCCAGAAGTTTGAGACAAACCTGAACAACATAGTGAGACTCTTGTCTCTACAAAAAAAGCTAAATTTTTGAAGATGATTTTTTTTTTTTTTGCACATAAATGTCCGATTGTTACAGCAATACTAGTTGAAGAGACTATCTTCTCTCAATTGAATTGGCTTTTGTCAATAGTCATATGATCATATTTGTATGGTCCATTTCTGGACTCTCTATTCTGTTGCATTAATCTATAAATCTACCTCATTAATTTACGTCATGTCACCAACATCACACTATTAAATCTTAAAATTGGGTAATGATCACAAATTTATTATTTTTCAAAACTGCTTTAGCTATTCTAATTTATCTTTCCATATAATTATATAAGCATGTCTCTACTGACAAAACATCCTGCTGGTATTTTTATTGGAATTACATTAAATGTATTGATCAATCAGGAGAGAAATGATGTCCTTACTCCACTGAATATTTTGATTCATGAGCATTGTATGTCTCTCCATTTATTTTTTTTTTATTTCTTTCATCAGTATTTCATGCCTTTCAGCATATAAATACTATGTATGTTTTGTTATATTTACATATAAGTATTTCATGGGGTCATTGTAAAGGATTTTTTAAAAGATTTTGGGTCCCAATTGTTCACTACTACTATTCAGAAATATGACTGGCCTTTGTGTATTAACTTTGTATCCTGTAAGCTTGCTAGATTCATAATTCTAAGAATTTTTATCAATTTTGTGGAGTTTTTCTGCAAGGCATCATGTCATTTACAAAAAAGAAAGAGCTTTGTTTCTTCCTTTCCGATCTAAATGCCTTTGATTTCTTTTTCTTGCTTTTTAATACTGGCTAGGAGGATGAATATGAGTGGTGAGAGTGGATATTCTTGACTCTATTGATCCTATAGGGAAAGCGTTCAGTCTTTCACCACTACCTAACTACATATTAAGTCATTCTTTTAAAGATGCCCTTAATTAGGTAGAATTTCCTAGTTGGCTGAGTTTTTACTATAAATGATATTGAATTTTACCAAATTTTTTCTGTTTTAGTTGATAAGATAATGTAGTTTTTCTTAGTTTATTAATATTGTGATATCATTGATTGATTTTCAAATGTTGAACCTATCTTGCACTGCCAGTATGAACTTCACTGGATAGTGGTGTATTATTCTATTTACATATTGCTGGATTCAAATTACTAATATTTTGTTGAAGATTTTATTCATTTACATTCTTGAGATGTATTGGTCTGAAGTTTCTTTTTCTTGTACTATCTTTGTTCCATTACCAGCATAATGCTGGCCTCTTAAAATACATTGGGAATTACTCCTTCCTTTTCTATTTTCTAAAAGAGATTATGTGGAAGTGATTTTTTTTTTAAATGTTTGGTAGAATTTAAAAATAAAGGCTGGAGTGTAATGGCTCCACCTGTAATCTTAGCACTCTAGGAGGCCAAGTGGGGAGGACTGCATGATACCAGGAATTCAAGACCTGAACAAGAGCAAGACCTCATCTCTCAGCTAATAGAAAAATTAGCCAGGCATGGTGTTAAGTGCCTACTGAGGAGGCTGAGGCAGGAGGATCACTTTGAGCCCAGGATTTTGAGGTTGCAGTGAGCTATGATGATGCCACTGCACTCTAGCCAAAAGTGACAGAGCAAGACGGTCTCAGGGTGGTGCCTATGGCTCAGTGGATAGTGCGCCAGCCCCATATACCGAAGGTGGCAGGTTCAAACCCAGCCCCAGCCAAACTGCAACAAAAAATAGCCAGGCATTCTGGCGGGTACCTGTAGTCCCAGCTAATTGGGAGGCTGAGGCAAGAGAATCACCTAAGCCCAGGAGTTGGAGGGTGCTGTGAGCTGTGACACCATGGCACTCTACCGACAGTGATAAGTGAGAGACTCTGTCTCTATAAAAAAAGAAAAAAGAAAAAAGACTCTGTCTCAAAAAAAAGAAACAAAATGAGAATTTACAAATAAAATCACCTAGGCCTGAATATTCTTTTTTAGAAAGTCTTAAACCATAAATTCAATTTCTTTAATAGCTATAGGATTATTCAAATTATGGGTTTGATCTTGGGTAAGTTTCAGAATTTGAGATTTTTCCCATTTCATTGTGGGCAAGGGACTTGAACAGAAGCTTCTCTGAAGAAGATAGGCGCATGGTCTACAGACACATGAAAAAATGCTCATCATCTTAAGAACACCAGAGAAATGCAAATCAAAACCACTTTAAGATATCGTCTAACTCCAGTAAGAGTAACCCACATAACAAAAATCTCAAAACTACAAATGTTGGCGTGGATGAGGAGAAAAGGGAACACTTCTGCACTGCTGGTGGGAATGCAAGCTAATACGTTCCTTTTGGAAAGAAGTTTGGAGAATACTCAGGGATCTAAAAGTAGACCTGCCATTTGATCCTGTAACTCCTCTAGGTGTATATCCAAAAGACCAAAAATCACTTTACAACAAAGATATTTGCACCAGATTTCTCACTGCAGCTCAATTCATAATAGCCAAGTCATGAAAGAAGCCCAAGTGCCCATCAACCCATGAATGGAGTAATAAATTGTGGTGTATGTATACCATGGAATATTATGCAGCCTTAAAAAGATGAAGACTTTACTTCTTTTATGTTTACATGGATGAAGCTGGAACGTATCCTACTTAGTAAAGTATCTCAAGAATGGAAGAAAAAGTATCCAATGTACTAAGAACTATTATGAAACCAATTTACAATTACTCACACTTTCATGTGAAAGATAAATCACAACTATCGCCCAGGATGAAGGAGGGAAGAGGAGGAGCATGGGAGGGGAGGGGGGAGGCTTGATGGAGGGAGGGTAAATGGCGGGACTACACCTATGGTGCATATTGCAAGGACACATGTCTAATCTATTAAGTATAGAGTATAAACGTCTTAACACAATAATTAAGTAAATAAGGTGAAGGATATATTAACTAGTTCATTCTAAATTGTATATAAAATCAGCACATTGTACCCCTTAAATGCATTAATGTATACATGATCTATGTGTTTATGACTTAATAAAAAAATACATATATTTAAAAAAAGAATTTGAGATTCCCGAGAAATTGGTTTTTTTCATCTAAGTTGTCAATTTTGTGGGTAGGGTTGTTTATAGTGTTCCTTTTATGAATTATTTATGTTTCTGTAGATTATCCTTTTATGGCTGTAGGAACTGTGTTGTTAATTGTTGCTTTCATTCCTGATGTTGGCAATTTGATATTTTTACTTTAGCAGGCAATCTACCAAGTTAAGTTCAGGCCATAAATTCTGACCAGCCTTCTCTGGTGGTGGCTTCACTGTCAGTTCCATTTTCAAAGGCTTTGCAGTGCTATTCACATCTGTCCCCATGTGTGCCAGCCAGTGGCCACTGGGCCCTGGGTATTCATGTAGCTTTTAGTTCGGTTCTCAAAGTCTTTAGTAGGCTACTTAGGATCAGCTCCATGCATATGCAGCTTGGATGTGAAGCCAGGAATTCATAAACAACTTTATGAGGTCACTTGCCCAAGGTATCCTCTCTCTGTGCTCTCATATTTCCTAGTTCCCTGGAGCCCCTTGTTTCAATCCTCTGACCCTACACTGAAGCTTTATTTACTCCTCTCTGCTGCCCACTTCCCCCACCACTCCCATATCTGGGGTCAAGTGATGGAAGGAGAGAGAGAAAAATGGCATTCTCTCATCTCTAAGGACCATAGCAGTTCTTTCCTGGAGTAGAAGATTTAAGCATCCATAGGCCTCCTGTTACTGCCCGGAAACTTTTTTCTGCTCCTTGAGCCTAAGCTTCTCCTAGAGCTCTCTTTGCTCACCTCTGGGCCTCCCCTGAGTCTAGGCCAGAAGACAGTTGAAGGGAAAAAAATTGTAAACTACTATCTGTTTCATGTTACTTCAAATTCTGCTCTTTTTACCCAGCCCGCCTGTGGCTATTTCATTTTCAGTGTGCTCAAATAGCTGCGCTGTGTATTGTGTCCAAGTTTTGTAGCTGCAGAGTGAAAACTTCCTTCATCCTACCTGAACTGAGCAGGATTATATTTCAGAAGATTCACTCTGGCTGTTGGATAGAGTCTCTCCTGGAAGACCCTGGAGTCCAGACGTTAGGAGGTTGGGCAGTCACACCAGATGGAGGGCAGTAGGCAGATATGAAACTGCCCAGTTCTGGTGCTGACAGGATCTGGTGACAAGCTACATGTCAGAGGAGAGGGAGGGCAGATGACACTTAGGCTTCACATTTGGAAGGTAACCTGAGACTCTGGCAAGAGCATTTTCAAGGCAGTGGGTGGTAGGTCATATGCAGCAGAGGCACCAAGATGTCAGAATGTGGAAGAATGAGTTGAGTATGGAGGGGAATGCTGAAGTGGGTAAAGCTGACCAGTCCCTGAGCCTAGATCTGCCCCTGTCAGAGGAGGGTGCTGCCTAGATGCAAGTTTTTTCTCCTAGCTGGCTCTTCTCACCAGAGGTTCCATATCTAGATGGCCTCATAAGGACCTTAAAAAGACAAGTGGATGAACCAGCTTTGGCAGGCTCGGCACGTCCTCAGAAGGGCCTTTATCCAGCCACCAGATGGCAGCTATGGATACTACATAAAGCTTCCAACACCAAAGAATGCCCACAATTCAGAAGTTGCTTAAACAGCAAATCACCTAGTCATGTGGTTGCCTGACCCCTCATCAAAATACTAGAAAACTCCATGTCCATAGCCAGACGCTGTGGCAGGTGCCTGTAGTCCCAGCCATTTGGGAGGCTGAGATAAAAGAATCACTTGAGCCCAAGAGTTTAAGGTTGCTGTGAGCTGTGATGCCACGCACTCTACTGATGGCAATAAAATGAGACTCTGTCTCAAAAAAGAAAAACAAACAAACAAACAAAATAAAACTCCATATCCTTCCTCACATGGATTTTTCTAATAAAGCACAAGAAAGGGGCTAGACACGGTGGCTCATGCCTTTAATCCTAGCACTTTGAAAGCCCAAGAAGGAGGATTAGTTTAGACCAGGATTTCTGAGACCAGCTTAGCTAACAGTGAGATCCTGTTGATAAAACAAAAAAATCAGCTGGGTGTGGTGGCACATGTCTATAGTCCCAGCTACTCCTGAAGCTCAGGCAGGAGCCTGGGTGACAGAGTAAGACCCCATCTCAAAAGAAAAAAACGAACAATAGCAACAACAACAACAAAAACACCCTGAGAAAGAGTTTGAGAATTTGAGAATAGGTTAATAGGTTGAAGGTTGGTCCTGCTGTGAGCTCTGGGCTCTCTGGTGACCCAGGGTCCTGCCCTGCTCCAGCCTGGTAGTGAGGTCCTCTGATGTGCTGCCCAAGACATCATCTAAGGGCCCAGTCATCAACAGCGAGAGCTACCCACACTGTGCATTGGCTCTCAGGCCTGGCATGCCTGGTGGTGGGTGAAAAGCATGACCACTTAGCATCCATGGCCTACACAGCTAAAGGTGAGAAAGGCCCTATAGGAGGACACACGTGGGCCAATCCTGGCTTGAAGGTTGGCAGATGAATGTGCTAAAAAGTCAACAGGTCAGGAAGGTACAGGTACTGGTTAAGAGGGGCTGCCTAGCAGGAAGCCTGGGTAGACAGGAAGAAGGCAGAGGGGCCAAGGGAAGATCAGCAATAGGAAGAAGATGTGGGTCAACAAATGGCTATGTGTCAATGAAGGGTGTCCAGGTACAGCCCCAAGAAGAGAAGGCCAGTGGACCAGAACTGGCAGCCAGGGGCTGGACAGGTCATTCCCGGCCTCAGCACAGCAGCTGGACCCCTGCAGAGCAGCTCCAGGGGGAGGAGTCACACACCCAGGGAGGACCCCATCCTGAGGCCTCCAGAGCAGAACAGCACAGGGCTCAGGCTTCCCTGAGGCTGAGGAAGAGCCCCTGGGGATGGCCCAAAGGACACAGGGAAGGTAGGAGGCTTGCTACAGACCAGGCTGGGATGTGAGGCACGGGGGCACAGGGAAAAGGGGAAGAATGAAGGAGGTCTCAGATAGTGTGGAAGAACACAGAACAACCTGGAAGCTTGGAGCAGTGCCTAAAGGTAACAGGGACACACTAGATTCAATTCTTCCTAAAAAGTCATAAAGATGATAAGTAAGGGAAGGAGAACTCAATTTAACACAAACCAACAAAAACATATAGTTGCCAAAATGAGCATAGTCTTCACAGAAGGCTCTGCTAGTGGTCACGCATAACATGAGCACAGAGGATGAAAGCGCCATAGTGTGTGGCCCAGATGCCCAAAGCAGCCACATGCAGACAGGAAGGTCACCTCTAGGCCTTCGCAAACCACCAGGCAGCAACCCCATCCTTGGCAGGAAAGGGTCCTACAGGTTACACAGTCTTTGGACCTCATCCCTTGAGGCACCTTTAGCAGCTATGGTGAGCCTGGAGGCCTGGGTTGCCTACAAAACAGCAGGTCAAAGGGACTATGTGCAGCTGCCACAAAGCCAGGCCCAAGAGAAGGGCTAAGATATTACAGGAGTGAGGCTATGTGGCCTGGGGTCAGAAGGGGCTGGGGTCAGAGAATGCCATCAGGTATGTCCATGGCCCACAGGTAGCAAGATAGTGCCAGGACTTGAAAACAGGCAGAGAAGATACCCAATGTGGGGAGACAGCTTGAGTACAAAAAGAGCTACCGAAGAACGCCACCCCCTTGACCTAAAGCAGTCTTGAGGTATGGATGAACTTCTGGTGCCACTGTGGCAGGACAAGGTGTGGCTTGGGGAAAGCCAACCAAGGCCCACCACTGGCTTCTTCCAGGGAATTAGAATGGCCACTAGCTTTCCAGTACACAGGCTGGACCAGGAGGTCTCAGTGTAGGTAAGCCAATTTGGCCTATAAACAGCTACCTGTTTAATGACGTGTGTTGTCACACAGCACATGTTTATTCTTAAAATCCCTCAAGGGTCAAGGAGGAGACAAAATCCTCCCAACAGAAGCTTCATCCGTGAAAAGGAAAAAAGGGACATTTGACCTCTTTGACCTTTGGATCTAAAAAGAATGAAAACGGGCAAAAGACGAGGGGTACCAAACTATCATTTCCCAAAGACACCCTGGGGAAGAGACTAGAAGCACCTCAAGAGTCAGCCAAGCTCCTCGGGCCAGGGGGCAGGGTTCAGGGAGAGGTAGCCAGGGCAGCTGAGAGCCCGAGCATCCTCCTATTGCTCAGATGCTGGTTTGGGTTGGCCCCTGCCTGGGAGGAGTTTCGGTAGTTCTAGGAACTTGAGTTTCAGGCTCTCTACCCAAAGGGACTGGGGGCCTGAGGCAGGACAGGGCCAGATGGATGTCCCTAGGACAAGAAAGGGCCAGCTTGGCTCACTAGGTCCCCACTCCCAGAGCCAGCAACTGAGAGGAAGGAGAGAGAAGGATGCTCTCCAGAGAGACCCAGCACAGAGACAAGGGTGACAATTCCCAACACTCTTCCTTCACTCATCCTCTGGCCACTAACTGACCCATATTTGCAGGACTAAATTTCCCAGGGTTTCCAAGCTTTGGAACATCAAGTGCTTTGACAAAACAGACTAACACAAGGTTGCCTATATTTTATTCTTCTAAAAAGATTTAAAAAGAAAATGACATACTGTCACTTCTTAAATGAAAAAGGATTCTAATATGACATCAAGTAAGAAGGCCCTAATTTCTGAATGAAGGACAACCTTTAGGTGGAGAACGTGAAGCTTTCTGAAGCCCCCATGTTGCTCTTGGCTTGAATGGCCATCTGCCTGCAGCCTGTCACGTTGTCCCTTCTCCCACTGTTCCCTCATGGAAGACCTCTTATCCCTCCTCCTCCATCCCTCACCTCCTGCAGGGTGTACACCTGCCTGGATTGATCTGGAGGCAGCTCTTTCTCCTGAGGGGCTTCCAGGTCAGGTGTCCCTGGCCCTAGTCCACCCTGGCACACAGCTCTTCTCTCCCTCTGTATGGCCCAGAGGCAATCAGCCAGCCGATATGGAAACCACCTCTCAACCCTTGACAGTGAACTCCTCAAAGGCTAGCCCCAAGCCTGTGACAGTTTATCTCTGAGTTCCCCATATTTGGTTCAGCCCCTGGCACACTGAAGGATACCAATCAAAGTCCCCTGACTGGCACTTTCAGACACTTTAGTGCATAAGGAATATCTGTCTTTCAGTGACCCCCACATTACCGTGTTGCTTTCTTTAACAAAAAACGGGCCTTCTGGTGTCATTAATAAACATGAACCTTTTTTTTTTTTTTTGAGACAGAGTCTCACTTTGTCACCCTTGGTAGAGTGCCGTGGTGTCACAGCTCACAGTAACCTCCAATTCTTGGGCTTAAGAGATTCTCTTGCCTCAGCCTCTCGAGTAGCTAGGACTACAAGCGACTGCCACAATGCCCAACTATTTTTTTGTTGCAATTCTCATTGCTGTTTTAGCTGGCTGGGGCTGGCTTCGAACCCGCCACCCTTGGTATATGGGGCTGGTGGCCTACCCACTGAGCCTCAGGCACTGCCCAATAAACAAGAATCTTAAACAGAGGGAGTATGAGATAAAAACACTACTAAGGGAGTTTAAGCATCTTCCTATGTACTTGGAAAAGTATGCTCAATTTTTAGCTAAAGTCTATTACTTTGAGTGGTTACTTATAAAAAGATTTAAAGGAAAATATCATTTTTCCTCATGTAGCCAAAAGATTCAATGTTATTTTTACAAGTGCTATGTGCTTCTGATTTCTCAGAGCTTGATCAAATGTGACACAATATTTGGGCATAACAAGAACAAATAAACTCCACACAAACAAAAATGTATCATCTACATGCCAAGCACACAGGTGGAAGGGAATCTGAGAGTCGCCACCAAACAAAATGGAAGAAATACAAAATTGACTGCAGCAAAGGCCTTTGAATTACAAAGCAGTTCACAAGACCTGCCTGCTTCACAGCTTTCAAATCCTTGTAACTTAAAATATGTGCAAATAATGTTTCCCTCACAGGGCTACAGGCAGATCTGCCCTGTCCCTGGGGATGAGTCCAATGACAACTATGAGAGCCAAACCCCTTTTCAAAGGGGTCCAAATAACACCAACGTTCAAATTATCAGACGCAAGATCTTTGAGGAAAGCAGGTCATTCTGCCCTGTGGGGGTTGCTGCTGCTGCCCAAAGTTGGTCTGGCCTCCTGGGATAGGTCAGTAGCTTCTGAGCTCTGGCCACTGAGCCTTCCAGCCCCCCTATATCTCACCCTTTTGACCAGATAGGGCCCAAATCCTGCTCAGGCCAATCCCCTCAGCATCGAAGGAGAAAGCAGGGAGACTCTCTCTACCATTACTTGATCTTGAACCTTCTCTGCTGGCTGTGGGACACTGTAGCCTGACTGCACGCCATGCCCAGGCCGCTGGAGACCCCCATGGTCCTTAAACGCATCTATCCTTTTGCCCTGACCATTCTCACTGCCTGATCTGTCTTCCTCCCCCATCCATCTCCATATTTCAAACACTTCTCAGGTCTCCCTTCCCATAAGTAAATGTCCCCCCTGCCCTGGGGCACTGAGGATTTCCTACCTCACACCAGGCGTTTTCACCTGCAAGTCTCATCTCCTGAACAGAGTGGGACTCAGCCCATAAAGTATGAGTAACTATAGAGGTATGCCACTTAAAGGACATTGATTCCTCCCAAAAAGTTAATGTACAAGAGCACAGATAGCACAGAGGTCTACTAGGGGTTATTTCTTATAGAATAAAAATTATATCATGGTCTGGAAATAAGGATTCCTTCATTCAGCCCATTTTAGGCAACTGGGAAGTTTAAGCCATAATATAAAAATGGAAAACCCCCAAAGGCCACATTGCAGGTGCTTATATAAACAGTCATTTTTGCAGCAAGCAGAGGCTTCTATACCTGGTCCTGGGTTCCATAGATGGCCTACAGCTACAGTGCTGCTGGCAGAGAAAGGGTCATTGTCCCAGCCCACACACTTCTCTAACTGATGCAGGCCCTCAGGATGACCATGGCTAACCCTCCTACAGCCACGAGCATTATATCCTTGCCCAAAGCAGAGTAGGAATACCTTTCCGGAGATAAAGAACTTTGAGGCTGCTTCACCACAATTCAAGAAAACAGATGTTGTTAAAAATGTGTTGCCTTGAGTCAATGAAAACACCTTTCAAACACCCTGAGTACCTGACCTCCCATGGGTGATCCAATGTCATCACCTGCCACCAGCTGTGGGCAGGATGAGTTATGAGTACATGCCCCCACAGCAATGCCTGCATGAATAAAATTGGTTGCATGCACAGCGCAGTACACTTCCCATTCATTGTCATGTGATCTTCCCAGCAACTGAGCAGGAGTGTTGAAGATAAAGAAAACTGGGGCTCAGAAATTATTAACTGGTTTGTTCAAGGCCCTAGAATTAGACAGGGGCTTGGGGAGAAGCTTGGCTAACTGTTCATCTTATAGATGAGGAGACTGAAGTGTAAGGAACCACAGCATAGGTAGGACCTGTCCCTAGGCCCACGGCTCTGTCCACACTGCCACAGAACATTATACTAAATTTGGGAAGGAAACAGTTAAAAATATTCAAATGTAAAGCTAGCTCAGAATGACAGCACCCAAGCCTCAGAAGGACCCTTAGAACTCTGTCATGTCCTGGGACTGCTCCTGTGTTCCCAACCTCTCTCTTCTTCTCCTAGTGGCCTCTGTTTTGCTTCTCAGACTAAGCAGGATCAATCTCATTACTTCCGCTCCTGGTCATGCATACACCTCAGGAGACAGGTCTGCAGCCTCATCCGCACACCTGACTCTCCAAACATTCAACAGGAGCAGGTTCTGAATGCGCTTCCTTTCTCCAGCTAAATGTCACAAGTTCCTTTATCTGTTCCAGTGGTGATAAGCAGAGAGAAACTGTAACATCCTAGTCCTTCCTTCCAGGGATACTGCTAGCACTGCAAAGGGTGTCATGGCAGGCCAGCCCCACAGGAGATTCTTGCAGGGCCCTGAAGTCACCATGGAAACAAGATGCATAAGCTCTCTGCCCTCAAAAAACTTTTGGTTTTATTGAGGAGATGGACAATACGTAAACAAATCCGTCGATAATTGCAGATGGCAGTGAAGGAAATAATCAGGATGTTGTGAGAGAGATGTCTCATGAGAGGGAAGACTAAAGAACTCTGAGTTGATATTAAGCTGCCTTCTGAAGGATAGGCACTAGGCAGGCGAAGAATAGAGGCAGGAGTGTTCAAGGCAGAGAATCCAGAAAGCACAGAAGTCCTGAAGCAGGACTGAGCCCAGTGGGCGAGGTGCAGAGGAGGAAAGGAGGCTGCCTGCAGGGCCTGATCGCCTATGATGACTGTGTATGTGTGTGTGTGTTTGTGTGTGTGTGGCAGAATACACATAAAGTTTACCACTTTAACCATTTAAAAGTGGTATTTAATACATTCACAATGTTATACAACCATCACTTCTATCTAGTTCCACCACATTTTCATCACGCCAAAAAGAAACTCCACACCCTCCCTCCCCTTGGCCTCAGGAACCACTAGTCTGCTTTCTGTTTCTGTGAATTTACCTATTCTGGATATTTCTTTTCTTTTCTTCTTTCTTTCTTTCTTTCTTTTTTTTTTTTTTTTTTTGAGACAGAATCTCACTATGTTCCTCTTGGTAGAGTGTCGTGGTGTCACAGCTCACAGCAACCTTAAACTCTTGGTTTAAGTGATTCTCTTGCCTTAGCTTCCCAAGTAGTTGGGACTATAGGTGCCCACCAGGTGCCTGGCTACTTTTTTGTTGCAGTTGTCATTGTTTAGCAGGCCCGGGCTAGGTTTGAACCTGCTAGCCTTGGAGTATGTGGCTGGCACCCTAACCACTGAACTACAGGCACTGAGCCATATTCCAGATATTTTATATAAATAGAAAAATACAATATGTAGCCTTCTCTGTTTGGCTTTTTATTACTTAACATGTTTTCAAAGTTTATCCATTTTGCAGCACGTATCATCAGTACTTCATTAATTTTTCATGACTGAATAATATTTCTTTATATGGATATGCCAATTTTCTAGGCATTCATTAATGAATATGTGGGTTAACTCCACTGTTTGGCTATTGTGGATAATGTTGCTATGATTGTTCATGTACAAGTTTTTGTTTAAACACCTGTTTTCAATCCTTTTGGGTACATACTCAAAAGCAGAATTGCTGGGTTATAGGGGTAATTCTATGTTTAACTTATTGAGAAACTGTCTAACTATTTTCTATAGTAGCTGTATTACTTTAAATTTCATCAGCAATGTATAAGGGTTCTAATATCTCCACAACCTCACTAAAACTTGTTATTTTCCTTTTATTTCCTTTTAGTAAGGCCATCCTCATGGGTATGAAGTGGTATTTCATTGTGGTTTTGATTTGCATTTCCTCAATGATTAATAATAATGTTAGTTATCTTTTTATGTGTTTATTGGTTATTGGCCCTTTGTACTTCTCTGGAGAAAAATGTCTATTCAAGTACTTTTTTATTTTAATGGATACTTTGTCTTTTTGTTGTTGAGTTCTAAGTCAGGGGTCCTCAAACTTTTTAAACAGGGGGCCAGTTCAGTGTCCCTCAGACTGCTGGCGGGCCGGACTATAGTTTAAAAAAAAAAAAAAAACTGTGAACAAATTCCTATGCACACTCCACATATCTTATTTTGAAGTAAAAAAATAAAACGGGAACAAATACGATATTTAAAATGAAGAACAAATAAAGTTAAAGCAACAAACTTACCAGTATTTCAATGGGAACTATGGGCCGGTCTGCTTTTGGTTAATGAGATGGTCAATGTTGGGTTCC
>CAUYRH010068542.1:0-13659 GCA_963574655.1 Perodicticus potto
CAGACGCCTGTGGTCCCAGCTACTTGGGAGGCGGAGGCAGGAGACTCGCTTGAGCCCAGGAATTGGAGGTTGCTGTGAGCTGTGATGTCACAGCACTCTATCCAGGGTGACAGCTTAAGGCTCTGTCTCAAAAAAAAAAAAATTTTTTTTCATGAATTACACGTTTTGTTTTTGTTCAAAAATGGAATCAGTTAAGCTGTCCATAGTGTTGCAGCTTCAGAACATCTTGGGTAATTTCCATTTATCACAGATGGGTCTCACTTTCATAACATCTGCATGTTAAATATTTGCTGAGTGTATACATCATAATTCAGTGGCTAGTCCACATGAAGGAGGTGTGTATTTGTATTTTTCCTGTACTGCAAGCAGTGCTGGAGTGAACATACTTAAAGGTATGTTTCCTTAATTACTTCCCTTTAGATTTCATAGTTTTGGTTCTTTTTTTTTTTTTTTTTTTTTTTGAGACAGAGCCTCAAGTTATCACCCTGGATAGAGTGCTGTGGCATCACAGCTCACAGCAACCTCCAACTCCTGGGCTCAAGCGATTCTCCTGCCTCAGCCTCCCAAGTAGCTGGGATTATAGGCGCCCGCCACAATGCCCGGCCATTTTTTGGTTGCAGTCGTGATTGTTGTTTGGCGGGCCGGGGCTAGATTCAAACCCGCCAGCTCAGGTGTACATGGCTGGCGCCTTAGCCACTTGAGCCACAGGCGCCAAGCCATAGTTTTGGTTCTTAAGGACAGCATTTATCTTATCTGTTGGCTCTAGTGAAGGTTTATGGTTGAGTTCATTAAAACCTGTGACTGGGTCACTGATTACTTCATGTTTCCTGGAGGTATTTATGGCTGTCCTATAATGCACTGGGTCTTTTGTGCCAGGCACTGTGCTAGGCTCTGCCTTTTTTTTTTGTGACAGAGTCTCAAGCTGTCGCCCTGAGTAGGATGCCGTGGCGTCACAGCTCACAGCAACCTCAAACACTTGGGCTTAAGCAATTCTATTGCTTTAGCCTCCCAAGTAGGTGGGACAACAGGCGCCTGCCACAGCACCTGGCTATTTTTTGGTTGTAGTTGTCACTGTTTGGCAGGCCTGGGCTGGATTCGAACCCACCAGCTCCGGTGTATGTGGCTGGCGCCCTAGCCAGTTGAGCTACAGGCGCCGAGCCTAAGCTCTGTCTTCTGATGGAAGGGTCTGTGCTTTACTGAATCAGTTTGTGTCATTGTACCCCATGAATACATATATCTATAAACACATAATTTGTAAAAATAATTTGGGTAGGGGCAACTTTAAACAGCACCTCAGCTATTACATGTGGCATAATGACAGCAAATACACCAGGTCTTGAGTTTTCAAGATGGCTGGGGAACGAGCACAGCTCCATCCAGAGTTGCAGCCTAGAGTTAAAGCTACCCTCCTCTTCGGCACCCACTCACCAAAAGGGAAGAAATGCATCAGGGGACCTTCACTTGTTGGCTTGCCTCTTTGTACTGACAGCGCCTAGCTACTGGCTCAAGGAAGGAGTTTACCTTTTAAGAAGAAACCTACAACTGATTCGGCTCTGGTCTCTCTGACCTCACAGACCTTTTACTGTTGTTTTTATAGAATCTGGAGCTGGTTGAAAAAGGCTTCAGTAACTTGAAGAAACAAATTGAAAATGCTAGACTGTTTGGAGTTGCAGTTGTAGTGGCTGTGAATGCATTCAAGTAAGTACAGAGTGTAGAAGAAAAGGAGGGACATGGAGAATGGTCAGGAAACATCTCCTAGAGCTGATGGCGCAGTGCTGCTCTTAGCTTTATCTTGTTCTGCAGTTACTGTGATTGATTATAGCCTGTGCTTTTGCCGGCCGTGTGACAGGAGCCTTGTATGCTGCAGCAAACCCTCCACCTCAGCCGCTGAGTGTCCACAAGTCAGATTTGGCTCCTTTGGGCCGCCTCCTTTACCGGGGGAAGTGAATAACACACAAGTCTGAAGCTAAATTTCTTTCTTGGCCTTTAGAGGCCTTTCATGTTAACACAAGGTCATTGGCCTACAGCATTCCATTATTTTACTAGGGCTGGTGGGTGTTATCTTCACAGAGAGTTGAACGTATTGAGCTGGAAGTGTTCATATAAGAACTTGTGTGGGTTATTAGGTGGGATAGTCCTGCTTTGGGTTTTATTATAATGGCCTCACCACAGTGGACTGGGAAGCAGTGTTTTATCTTTTTTTTTTTTTGTAGAGACAGTCTTACTTTATCGCCCTCGGTAGAGTGCTGTGGCGTCACAACTCACAGCAACCTCCAACTCCTGGACTTAGGCATTTCTCTTGCCTCAGCCTCCTAAGTAGCTGGGACCACAGGCGCCCGCCACAGTGCCTGGCTATTTTTTTGTTGCAGTTTGACTGGGGCCGTGTTTGAACCCACCATCCTTGGTATATGGGGCTGGCGCCCTACCCACTGAGCCACAGGTGCCACCCAGAAGCAGTGTTTTAAAAAGCTTGTATTTAATTCCTTATGATGTGCTAGAAGTGTTCCAAGTACTGTCCAGGTGTTACCATAAGCCTTATGATATTCCAGCGAAATAAATGCTATGATTATTCACATTTTACACATGGGGGAATTGAGGTTAAGTAACTGGCTGGAAGTCATCCAGCTTTTAAGTTGTGGACCTGAGATTTCAGATAGTATTTCTTGATGAATGTCCATTTATCACTGGATAGTTCACATAAGTTTTAATGGTAAAAAGAAGACAGAATCCGTCCTCTGGCTATCTTCCATGCTTTAACATGAAGCATTGCCTTTACAGGACAGATACAGAGGCTGAGCTGGACCTCATCTGCCGCCTTGCCAGAGAGCATGGAGCTTTTGATGCCGTGAAGTGCACTCACTGGGCGGAAGGGGGCAAGGGCGCCTTTGCCCTGGCTCACGCTGTCCAGAGAGCAGCAGAGGCACCCAGCAGCTTCCGACTTCTTTATGACCTCCAGGTGGGTTATTTGCTGTGTGAACCTCTGTTTAGAGCCCTGTGTTTAACAGTTTTAACTTTATGGTTTGTTTCCCACATAGGTGAGTTACAGTCTTAGCCTGTACTCTCAGTTCTAGACAGCTTTTCTTTCTTTCTTTTTTTAAGAAACAGAGTCTCACTTTATCGCCCTTGGTAGAATGCCGTGGTGTCACAGCTTACAGCAACCTCCAACTCTGGGGCTTAGATGATTCTCTTGCCTCAGCCTCCTGAGTAGCTGGGACTACAGGTGCCCTCCACAACGCCCAGCTAGTTTGTGTTATTGTTGTTGCTGTTGTAGTTTGGCTGGGGCTGGGTTTGAACTTGCCACTCTTTGGTATATGGGGCCGGTGCCCTACCCAATGAGCCACAGGCGCCACCCCTCTAGACAGCTTTTCTCAGATACATGTAGCTGCTTATTTATAGAGCAGAGGGTCCAGCCAGGTATCCTGGGGAGGTTGGCTCACATCCCAACTTTTGAAAAGGCTTATGGTACATACAGGTCCTTCTTGCAGAAGAGGGGGTTACATACAGATCAAGTGTATAATTTGCTGTAACCTTTAACCCAAGGCACCAACCACACTATAGCAAATTGCTACATCAAAAACTTTCTGAGCAATTCTCAGTAATAGAGGAAAGAAGTGTGCCAAGCTCATGTCCTGGTATGGTGCTGCCTCAAATTCAGAGAAACCTCAGGTATAAAGCCAAAGTATTCCAGCAAACATCATTTTTTCCATCACTGAGTAAATTAAATTACATCTGGCTCAATCAGAAGTCCTACCTATTCTATGATACAATAAAGTTTGTTTAAAAAAAGATTGTTCTGACCAGGCCCAGGAGCTCATGCCTGTAATCTCAGCACTTTGAAAGGCTGAGGCAGGAGGACTGCTTGAGCCCAGGTGTTTGAGGTTATAGTGATCTATGATGATGCCAATTCATTCTAGCCCAGGTAACAAAATGAGAGACTGTGTCACAAAAATTAAAACAAACAACAACCGTATTAGGGAAGTTTTGCTTTTTAAAAGGAGCAATAATCTAGAAAATAAAAAATTTCCCTACTCCCCACTGTTATTATTAAATGTGATGTCATTTATGCAGGAGCTTACTGTAATGGACATATGAATAAAGTAGATATTCAATAATGATTTTATAAAGATGTTACACAGGCTCAGCACCCATCGCACAGTGGTTACGGTGTCAGCCACATGGCCAGCTAAACAACAATGACAACTGCAACAAGAAAATAGCCGGTGTTGTGATGGGGTACTTGGGAGGCTGAGGCAAGAGAATTGCTTAAGCCCAAGAGTTTGAGGTTGCTGTGAGCCGTGATGCCACTGCACTCTACCTAGGGCGACATAGTGAGATTCTGTCTCAAAAAAAAGATGCTACACAGATTACTTTTTTTTTTTTTTGAGACAGAGCCTCAAGCTGTCACCCTGGATAGAGTGTTGTGACATCACAGCTCACAGCAACCTCCAATTCCTGGGCTCAAGGGAGTCTCCTGCCTCTGCCTCCCAAGTAACTGGGACTACAGGCGCCTGCCACAACGCCCGGCCATTTTTTGGTTGCAGCCGTCATTGTTTGGCGGGCTCGGGCTGGATTCGAACCCGCCAGCTCAGTTGTACATGGAGCTCATTTGTACGTGGCTGGAGCCTTAGCCCGTTGAGCCACAGGCACCGAGCCGACACAGATTACTTTTATATGCATCTTATAACTGGAGCAGTTTGAATGCCAAGACACATTCAGAACTTACGAAACAAAAGTACTTTGGTAGAGGGGTATTTTAAAACCAGCAGATGCTGAATAAGACAAAAAGTGGCAGCCTTCTGTTCACCAGGACAGAGAAAAGTTCCAAGTAGAAATGGGATTCCTCTTCTCCAGGTCTCCCACTGGCCTCCAGAACCAGGGTGCTAGGGATGGGAGCTTGAAGGCAGTGTGTAATTAATGCTTTCTATTTGAGTGCAGATTTGTGTTTGTGGCATTTTCTAAAAAGATGATTGATTAAACAGTCCTTCAAACTAGTCTCTAAAGGCTTGGCACCTGTAGCTCAGGGTCTATGGCGCCAGCCACATACACCAGAGCTGGTGTGTTCGAACCCAGCCCAGACCTGCCAAACAACAATGACAACTACAACAAAAAATAGCCGGACATTATGGTGGGCACCTATAGTCCCAGCTACTTGGGAGGCTGAGGCAAGAGAATCGCTTAAGCCTAAGAGTTGGAGGTTGGTATGAGCTGTGATGCCATGGCACTCTACCCAGGGTAATAGCTTAAGACTCTGTCTCAAAACAAACAAACAAACTAGTGTATAACCAAAACTCACAGTGGCTTACACTTGTAATCCTAGCACCCTGGGAGGCTGAGTCCAGAGGATCCCCTGAGCTTAAGAATTTCAACCAGCCCGAGCAAGAGATCTTGTCTCTACTAAGAACAGAAAAAATGAACTGGGCATTGTGGCAGGCATCTGTAGTCCTCAGCTGAGGCTGAGGCAGGAGGATCACTTGAGTCCAGGAGTTTGAGGTTGAGGTTGCTGTGATCTAGGATGGGGCCATGGCCTTTATCCTGGTCAACAGAGTGTGACTCTGCCTAAAAAAAAAAAAAAAAGAAAGAAAGAAAAGAAAAAGAAAAAAGACCAAAGCTCAATAGGAGAATGAATGTTAATTAACCATCAGCAAGGGGCAGGGAGATATGAGAGAACACTGAAACTCAAAAGTAATAGAGTGTATTCCTTCCAACAGTTATGGCTTTTAAAAGTTGGTGATTATCTTTTAAACCTCCAACTATTTGCATGTCTACATATGTATATACTGTAGGTGCTTTTATATACATATATATATAAACATCTGGCCCTTCTAGCGACTCTGACCTGGATTGTGTCCAAGTCCTAGTTAATCATCCTCCCTTATGTCCTGTCTCTTGTGCATTAGCTCCCAGTTGAGGATAAGATCAGGATCATTGCGCAGAAGATCTATGGGGCAGATGGCATTGAATTGCTCCCTGAAGCTCAACACAAAGCTGAAGTCTACACAAAGCAGGTAGATGTTTTGGTAGTTTTTTCAACTCTTGACAAAGCAGATCTTGGAGCCTGAACCCCTGAGTTCTCCCACTGCTTCACTTCTCACTTCTCGGGGGGGGCAGCCTTCTCTCTGCAATACTGGGTTTGGATTAGGTGGTCCGGTCCCAGGTTCTTTTTCTAATGTTGCATACGAACATGTAGACAGGCCATGAGGAAATATGGTGTATACTACTAAAATACTGAGAACCCCTCCAGTTTTATTCTCCTGTTTCTTCCAAACTATTATGTTTAATTGGTTGTGTAGATGTAGAAAATATCCACCTGTGGGATATGTTATAAATAATTCCTCATCAAAGATTCTGTGTATTGACACATAATAACTAGAGGACAGTGAGGTAGAGATGGCTGTAGATGAATTAGAGAAGCCATAGGCTCACAGTCCTCAGGTGTTTTTTCTTGCATTGTCTGTCTGTCCTACCTCTGTTCCCTTCTTTCCCCAGGGCTTTGGGAATCTACCCATCTGCATGGCCAAGACACACTTGTCCTTGTCTCATAACCCCGAGCAAAAAGGCGTGCCTACAGGCTTCATCCTGCCCATTCGAGACATCCGGGCCAGTGTTGGGGCTGGTTTTCTGTACCCATTAGTAGGAACGGTGAGTGAGCACTTCAAGATTGGAATTTTTTAACTTTTTTAATCAACATAATTTAAGTGTGGCATGAAGGTTTAACCATAGGTTCAAGTGTGCTGTGAAATAAAAAAGGTTGAAAAAACTGAGAAGAAAGTGGGATTTGATCCTATTACAATTAATGATCTTATTATGGACCATCTTGTGGTCAACTCAAGTCTGATGCCAGAACTACTTCTACTGAATAAAAAACCGTTTCCCTGGCTGTGCCCATAGCTCAGTGAGTAAGATGCCCGCCACATACACCAAGACTGGTGGGTTTGAGACCAGCCTGGGCCTGCTGAACAACAATGACAACTACAACCAAAAAATAGCCAGGCATTGCAGTGGGCGCCTATAGTCCCAGCTACCTGGGAGGCTGAGGCAAGAGAATCGCTTAAGTCCAAGAGTTTGAGGTTGCTGTGAGCTGTGATGCTATTGTACTCTACTGAGGGCAACATAGTGAGACTCTGCCTCAAAAAAAAAAAAAAAATGATTTCCTGGCTGGGCACGGTGGCTCATGCCTGTAATCCTAGCACTCTAGGAGACCAAGGTGGGTGGATTGCTTGAGCTCACAAGTTCAAGACCAACCTGAGCAAAAGTGAGACACCATCTCTACTAAAAATAGAAAAAAACTGAGGCGAGAGGATTGCTTAACCCCAAGAGTTGGAGGTTGCCGTGCGCACTCTACCCAGGGCAACAGCTTGAAACTGTCTCAAAAAAAAAGAAAAAAAAAAACAAATCATTTCCCAGGGGCAGTATGCCCTTGACTGAAACCTGAATTAGGGTGCGCCTAATTGATAGGCTGTGGCAGTGCTAACATATAATCACAGTTAATGTCCGTTGGATATCTTACACAGATTAACTCAGGTTGGGAACTCCACGGTCTTGTTGATAATCTTGGAGCTCAAGCCCGAAATTTAGGGAGTTCACTATTTCTGAGTAAGGAATTTCCCTATTAAAATGCAACTGGACCCTGTTGATGGAAAGGTGAGATTGCTTATTTATACTTGAAGGTGAATGAGTTGCCAATGCTTTCTTATCTTACAGATTTTATGCATATTAAAAGAGGAAAATGCTAATAGGGAAGTAGAACAATGCCTAAGGACAAAATCAGAGTTTGTACTACCCTTGTCCCAAGGTTAACAGTGTTCTTCTATCAGGGTTTTCCCTCTTTCATCTTACCCAACATTCTCTATCTACAGATCATTTTTATGTGCAACAAAATTAAAATATTAAACCAATACAGGCCAAGCAAAGTAGTTCATGCCTGTAATCCCAGCACTTGGGGAGATGAGGCTAGGATAATTGCTTGAGGCCAGGAGTTTAAGCCCAGGCTGAACAATCTAGTAAGACCCCACTCTACAAAAAAACAGAAAATTTGCTGGAGGTGGCAGTGTGCTCCTGTAGTCCCAACTACTTGAGAGGCTGGGGCAGGAAGATAGCTTGAGCCCAGGAGTTTGAGGATCCAGTGAGCTATGATGGCACATTACACTCAAGCCTGAGCAACAGAGCATGACTCTGTCTCAAAAAAATAAAAATAAAAAATGAACCAATACTGGGTAGTGCCTGTGGCTCAGTGAGTAGGGCACTGGCCCCAAATACCGAGGGTGGCGGTTCAAACCCAGCCCCTGCCAAACTGAAACAACAAAAACAAAATATAGCCGGGTGTTGTGGTGGGTGCCTCAAGTCCCAGCTTCTCGGGAGGCTGAGGCAAGAGAATCGCCTAAGCCCAAGAGCTGGAGGTTGTTGTGAGCTGTGACGTCATGGCACTCTACCAAGGGCGACAAAGTGAAACTCTGTCTCTAAAAAATAAATAAATAAATAAAAATAAATTAAAACAATAAACCAATACAATTGAAAAAGAAACCAATAGAACTCCTTTTGGAGCTATGGCGGTCATTCTTTCAGTATAGAAGAAAGAGGTAGGAGATGACGTTGTCTAGTTGCTCCATCCATTTTCACCGCTGCTCCTTTTGGCCTTGGGCAAGTTATGAGAGGTGTGAGCCCTGGGCCCTCAGCCACTCTAGAGAACAGGAGGCTTAGCCTTGTTTTGATATTCATTCATCAGTCCCTGGGATTTGTAGAAACTCCCTCTTAATAGGAACGTTCAACGATTTACCCAGCATCTTAAATACTACAGAAACATATGTTGTTCTTTTTGGAGAAACTGCCCATCAACTACCAGCTAAAAGAGTGGTAGCCGCACTCTTTGTTGTCATGTTTGATGTTCCCCTGCAGAGGGGCAATGATAGAGATGACAGTAAATAGGAGGAGGCCAGGCCTGCCCAGCTCAAAATTCTTCACTTAGAACATTGTATGTGTCAGAGGCTTTGAATTTAAGGATGTTTCCACACATAATCAAATGGCTTAATCACCATTCTGATACCTTCTGGGTACTGTTGGGGCCTTCACAGGGCTCAGAGGATTTGAGTGTTTTTTTCCTTTTTATGTTTTATGTCTACATTCATCACACACTTTCTTTTTTATATTTTCTGATTGTCAGTGACCAATGTTTGGCAAAGGGGGTGGGATCTTCTTTGCGAAAGAGTTTAAAATTTCAAGAGTCCTAATGGTCACTATTTGGGAAACCATCTTCAGGGTTTTCTGCTGACATGTACATGCCTGTCTCTCACATCCTAATGTGATCTTCAGGTTTTCTGCTAGTCTGGAAGGACCAGTCCTTTCCTTTCCTTTTTTTTTTTCTTGTTTTTTTTGTTTCACTTATCTCCACATCCAGCAAGTTCTTATCTCTTACAGAACACAAGAATAGAAACCAGTTGTCAGATCCTATAGTATGTTCGGGGAGTCTTGATTGACACTTAGATGTCAGTCACAATTTGGTTTTCTAAAGTATTACTGTTTTGTGTTAGAAGATGACATTCTTAAAAAAAAAGAAAAAAGATGACGTTCTTTTTTTTATAACCTTTTTATAATTAAGTTTTAGAAGTTTAGCCTAAGCTTTTTCCTCTCTGATTTGGAACTTGTGTGTATTAATTATACAGGACATTGTTATAGATAAAAATATGCCAAGTTTTCGCTTACAAGCCATACAAATTTGCAATTAAGCAGATATTTGTCAAGGCCAAGTCTTTAAAAAGAAGCAAGTGCAAACACATAAGCATTGCCAGTTTTTTATTGTATTTTTTGTTTTTTTAGAGACAGGGTCTTAGTCACTCAGGCTGGAGTACAGTGGTAGGATCACAGCTTACTGCAGCCTAAACTCCAGGGCTCAAGAGATTGCCCTACTTAAGATTCCTAAGAAGCTAAGACTACAGGCATGCACTACCACACCTGGCTAATTTTATTTATTGATTGATTTATAGATGTATAGATAGCAACAGGGTCTCACTATGTTGTCAGGCTGGTCTTCAATTCCTGGGCTCAGGCAATCCTGCCTCAACCTCCCAAAGTGCTAGGATTACAGGAATGAGCCACCACACCTAGCCTCATGTAGTTTTAGAAGGCCATATTAGACCAGTAAGAGTATTAATTGTAAAACTATCTAGTCAATGTTTTTCAACCTTTTTTTAAATCTCACAGCACACTTGAACCTTTAGTTAAACTTCTGTGGCACACTTAAATTATGTTGATCAAAAAAGAATAGAAAAAAGATTATACTGCGCTTTGAACTTCTTTTCAAAATAATTTAATTAACGATCTTTTAAAATTTTTGCAGCACACCGGTTAAAAATTACTGATCTAGCATTATGTTAAAAAATGTCCTTGCCTCAGGTAAAGGAAACTATAATATCTCCTAATGTCACACTGCTGAAGCAGAAGCACGTGGGCACCTAGTAAGACTCACAGAAACAAAAATTAAAAGCAGACCAACCCCACGCCACCTTTTGGTCTTGCGAAGTACAAGCTGAGGAGGTACGTAACCAACTCCTCAGCCTCCCAGGACTTGCCTTGTAGGAGGAAGGTAGAAGCACCTCCTGCTATTTGCGACAACTATTGATATAGAAGACAGTGAAGGCTAGCATTTGGTTTGCAGAAGAACATGAGTTCATAACAGAATCAGTGACTTTTTTTTTTTTTTGAGACAGAGTCTCACTATATCGCCCTGGGTAGAGTGCTGTGGCATCACAGCTCACAGCAACCTCCAACTCCTGGGCTCAAGCAATTCTCTTGCCTCAGCCTCCCAAGTAGCTGGGACCACAGGCGCCCACCACAATGCCTAGCCTTTTTTTTGAGACAGAGCCTCAAGTTGTCCTGGCTAGAATGCCGTGGCATCACAGCTCACAGCAACCTCCAACTCCTGGGCTCAAGTGATTCTCCTGCCTCCGCCTCCCAAGGAGCTTGGACTACAGGTGCCCCCCACAATGCCCCGCTATTTTTGTTGTTGTTGTTGTTGTTGTTGTTGCAGCCGTCATTGTTGTTTGGCAGGCCTGGGCTAGATTCGAACCCGCCAGCTCAGGTGTATGTGGCTGGTGCCCTAGCCACTGAGCTATAGGTGCCGAGCCAGTGATGTGATTTTTAATATGTAATATGATACAATTTTTAATACGTAGCAAGAAGAGTGCCCAGTTAATTGATACCTCTAAAATGATGTTCTACATAGTATCTTTATGCCTTGGGCTTTCTATCTCAGTGGAAGGTGGAAGAAAAGAATGAACACCATTAATTTTTAATGGTATTTTTACATCTAGATGAGCACAATGCCTGGACTCCCTACCCGGCCCTGTTTTTATGATATTGATTTGGACCCTGAAACTGAACAGGTGAACGGACTGTTCTAAATAGGTAAGTTGTTACTGGGAATTATAGGGCTGAAACTAAAGCTATGAAAATTTAAATTCTAGTACTTTCAAAACATTTCAGACATTACTGAGGGGAGAGGAATGATAATTGGGAGTAGCCAATGATGAAAAAGTTTATATTTTAACCCCCTTTTTTAGGCAGTGTAGGGGAAAGCTACTGTCCAGTGAGCTCTGAGGGGCTTCAGAGGAAGTTAGGCCCCCCCTGCTGGAGCCCCAAGAAGGTTGGGGTTCAGAGTTGATGACACATTGGAGATCAGCACCACTGAAGGTATACTTTGATAGATAGCAAGAGTTAGAGAAGGAAATAAGACCAGTCCTGAAAACCTAGGAGTTTTAGGTGAAAGGGCCATCACAATGTCACCTAGGGGTCTTAGGTGAGTACCCATCACGATGAATGAGCCATTCCTAGACATAGCCAGTGGAAATTTCAAAAACATTAAAAATGAAAATCTAAGCATCCTTCTCCAGAAAAGAAAAGAATGACTTGCCTATGAAAAAATGAGTATTAGACTGAGTATCTTTCTTATCAATAGTAAGAGGCTTTTAGACAATGGAGGAATTTCCTCCAAGTTCACAGGGAAGGTGACTTTACCCTGTGTTTATACCTAGCCAAATGTATCCAGTGTTTTCAAACATGCAAAGGTTTGCTCCCCCCACATCTGTTCCTAGAGAGTTATTTAGCAATGTACTCCAGCAAAATGAGGAATTAAGCCAAGAAAGGAAGAAAACATGGTTTTAGGAAATTGAATCCTGATTTGGACAGTAATGAAAGGGAGTTGATAACCATGCAAATGGTCTAGAATTAAAAATCAAAGTGGACTTTGGGGGCATTGAGGAAAACTAGAAAGAGCTGGAAAAGACAAGGGTATCAAAGGGCGAATAATATAAAACAGAAGCTCTTGCATCATTTGAGAAAGTAAAGGACCAGGTAAAAGCAAACTGTAGTAATGATTTAAGCAATGGTAAGATTTTGTGAGTCTAGTGGCTAGAGGGACGCCATCCTTCAAGAGGGTGTATTTGATGTTGGAAATGCAGTGTGGCTCATTGTGCCATCTGGTCTTGAACAGCCTTCACATAGCCATCATGCAAATGCTGTGCACTGTTTTCAACTCCATTTATGGACAGATCCTAAAAGAGTTAGTGATGGGAAAGGATGTAAATGTTATACTTTCGGCAGCATGAGTGAGTAATGGTGCAGTATGGAAGGGAAGAGGAAACATTTCACTGCTTAGAGGAAACATTTATTTTTTGTTTTTCCTTCCAGATCAATTCATCTTCAAGAAGCTGCTTTGAAAGTTAGGCCAGTGTCTCTTCAGACCCACTGCAGTTAGTCAAGAGAAATCAGCCCCTTCCCTGAAGATCTTCTGAAATAATGGGAGTTTCTCCAGAAGCCTTTCTTCACCCTTTTTCCCCATCATCATGTATAAATTAACATAAATCATGCACATTTCTATTTACTCTAGTGATGTTCCACAGAATAAAAGGAAATAATTTTGCTACTCTGGTGTTGAGACATGAATGGTAGCATCAACAGATGGGGCTGCAGTGTCTCTGCCATCCTGTGGGAGCCCACTGTCTGGCAAACCCGTGGGGCTGAAGCAGCAAGTTGCAACGTGTCCTTTATGATACTGGTGTATTTAAAGGGAAGACAGTTCATGCCCATCCTGGGCAATATAGCAAGACCCTGTCTCTACTAGCCAGGCATGGTGATATGTACCTGTAGTCTCAGCTACTCAGGAGGCTGAAGTGGGAGCCCAGAAGTTTGAGGTTACAGTGAGCTATTATTGTGCCATTGCACTCTAGCTTGGGTGAAAAAGTAAGACTTCGCCTCTAAAAAAAGGAGTGGGTAGCCAGGCATTATGCTGGGCACCTATAAGTCCCAGCTACTAGGGAGGCTGAGGCAAGAGGATTGCTTGAGCCCAAGAGTTTGAGGTTGCTGTGAGCTATGATGCCATGGCACTCTACCAAGAGCAACATGATAAAACTCTGTCTCGGGCAGCGCCTGTGGCTCAGTGAGTAGGGCACCAGCCCCTTATACTGAGGGTGGTGGGTTCAAACCCAGCCCCGGCCAATCTGCTACAAAAAAATAGCCGGGCATTGGCTCGGCGCCTGTGGCTCAATGGGCTAAGGCACCAGCCACGTACACCTGAGCTGGCAGGTTCGTATCCAGCCCGGGCCACCAAACAACAATGATGGCTGCAACCAAAAAATGGCCGGGCGTTGTGGTGGGCGCCTGTGGTCCCAG
>CAUYRH010068543.1:0-11240 GCA_963574655.1 Perodicticus potto
AACTCCAGTTTCTGTCGTCAGACTCCTTAAGATTCCCCCAGTCCCACGTGAGGGTCCCGCCCCTCATCTCTGATGTTTGCACTATTACCTGATATGGGTGCTGATCGCTTTAGAAGGTGGTGACTTCCAGTAGGAAATGAGGTCAGTCAGCGTGTCACACGCTCATTGGTCCAGAGCACTGCCTGTGTGCTGTATGAACCTATAGAAGAGCTGCTAACTTCTAAAGCTGAAACTTCAGAATTAGTTCCTGAGAGAATTCACTCACTGAGAGAAGACTCCTTACGGATTTCTTATCTCTGTGCTTTGTTGGATTAAGGACTTCTCTTCTACGTTTTTCTTTTCTGTTGAAGTTCCTCATCGGTAACTGTCCTTTCCATTGCTGGGACTGTTCTCCATTTTTGCACTTTTTAAAATTATTTTACATGGATGCACTTTCTTCATGTATGGAAGATTAAGTCATAGATACTGTGGCAGAAAAAGTGGTTGATTTCCTCTTCCGTTGGTTATTAACATGTCCATTAATAACTCCTACAATGAAAAGTAGAAGAGAAATCTTAAAGCAGATTATTGCATCTCTAATCAGGAAGATGGTGACATATACCCTGAACAAAACAGCTTCATTTTTCTATAACTCGTGGTAGAGTGAAAGTCTCAAAAACAACATTATAAATTTCTTCAGAAAGATTAGGAATACCTGGGTGGCTCCTGTGGCTCAAAAAGTAGGCGCTGGCCCCATATGCCAGAAGCTAGAGTTTCAAACATGGCCCTGTCCAAAAGAAATAAAACGGCCAAAAAAAAAAAAAATCAGAAATAGCCAACAAACACAACTAAGTGTGGTTGAATATCTACTTATAAATGTATTGCTGTGTTATGCCTTGTTGGGAAATCAGAAAGTATAGCATCACCGATGACTTTTTTTTTTTAATATTCAGGACATTAATTCTTGCTATTTTTTATTTTGTATTATTTATTTTGAGACAGAGCCTCAAGCTGTCACCCAGGACAGAGTGCTGTGGCAATACAGCTCACAGCAACCTCCAATTCCTGGGCTCAAATGAGTCTTTTGCCTCCGCCTCCCAAGTTTGCTGGGACTACAGGCGCCCGCCACAACCCCCGGCCATTTTTTGGTTGCAGCCGTCATTGTTGTTTGGTGGGCCCAGGCTGGATTCGAACCCTCCAGCTCAGGTGTACGTGGCTGGCGCCTTAGCCCATTGAGCCACAGGCGCAGGAGCCAAGTTCCATTGTTTTCATTTCTAAGGTACACTCTCCCATTGTCAGCTGCCCTGCTGCCCTTCCCCTCTGCCTCCTCTCCCCTACACCCCACGTACACTATCCTTGTTTTTTTTCTTGTTTTTCTTCTTTTTTTTTATTAAGTCATATATACATAGATCATGAATAGATTTATGCCTTTGTGGGAATCAATGTGTTGATTATTTGTACAAATTAGAGTGCTTACATCCTACTAATTAACATAGCTTTCACCTCATTTACGTAATCACAGTGTTAAGACCTTTGTGTTCAATACTTGACAGATTTGACTTGTCCCCTTGCAATATGCTCCATAGGTGTGGTCCCACCATTAACCCTCCCTCTATCGACCCAGCCCCGCCCTTCCCCTCCCCCTCCCCTTCCCTCCTCCATCCTGGGCTATAGTTGTGATTCATTTCTCATATGAAAGTGTGAGTGATTATAAATTGGTTTTATGGTAGTACTGAGCACATTGGATATTTTGTTTCCCATTCCTGAGATACTTTACCTTTCTATCCCCATTGTTTTTCACTCCGCTGTCTATCTGCAACAACCTCTAACTCAAATTTCTCTATACATGTCCACTTGGCCTTTTAGACCCAAATGGGGACTGAAGGAGATTAAAATTTTAGCTGCTGCGTTCCTGCAGGCTCCCCGCGGCGGGGTCCCGACCTGGGGTCACAGCGGCGCCCCGCCCGGCGGTCGCCTGGGTTATCCCCGCGAGGTCGCCGGCGGCATCAGCAGAGTCAGCGCGAGCGTGGCCGGACCCGGGTGCGGCTTCTGCGGCCGCCCGCGCCTCGGCTAACCGCTCCGCAGTCCACTGGAAGCGCAGCGACCCGCTGCCACGCCCCGCGCGTTGTGGACGGCCCTGCCCATGGCTAAAGGTTTGTGCGCCGCGCCCTGGAGAGACCCCGACGAAGCTCCCGAGCCCACCTTCCCCAGCAACACTAGTGCAGCGACCTGGACAGCTGCTGCCTCTTCCTCGCCACCGGCCCCGTGCTGTGGACCCAACTGATCCCCTAGTCCTGGTCCCGCAGGACGCCGGCCCCATCTGGACGACCCACATCCCTCCGGACCTGGCAGCGGCCCCCGCCGCGGAGACCAGACAGACGCTACTCTCCCTAGACCGGTGCTGCCCTGCCCGGCACCGCTCCAGGCCGGGGCTACTGGGAAGGGGGAGATCGGCCGAGAGACCCCTACACCAGACCCCAGGGGCTGGGGTGTCGATGCTGCCTGTAGGCAAGCCATCTCCTCTGAAAATTGAGAACTTGAGAACCTTCTCAGCGATTTTTTTTTCACCCTCAGTAGAGTGCGGTTGCGTCACAGCTCACAGCAACCTCCAGCTCTTGGGCTTACGCGATTCTCTTGCCTCAGCCTCCCGAGTAGCTGGGAACACAGGCGCCCGCCACAATGCCCACCTATTTTTTTGTTGTTGCAGTTTGGCCAGGGCCAGGTTCGAACCTGCCACCCTTGGTATATGGGCCCGGGGCCCCACTCACAGAGCCACAGGCACTTCCCCTCTCAGTGATTTTATAAAATGTAGTTTTCATGGTTGGATCAGGAAGACTTGAATTTTAATTTAATTTGCTCCCTTCAGTCCCAAGGGACCATGGGTCCGTGGCCACCTGAGAGAACAGGATCCTGGGGCACAGTCGCTTCTGTCTGCTGTGCGCCCCATTTGTTGAGTCTTGGCTGGAGCCCCACAGGTACCCTAAGACTGGTGAGTAGAGAACAACCGGGTGAGCAGTGAATAGCCCCAGTTGTGGTCCAGGGAGCCTCAGACCCCTGAGCTTCAGCTCCCCTTGAAGTCACAGACCCGCACTTCTTGGAAACCCATTGCAAACAAGCCTCCAGCCCTATCCCTTCAACCTCCACGGTTCTTGCCAAGGCCGAGAAGACCTTTTTTTTGTTTGTTTGTTTTTTGCAGTTTTTTGCCAGGGCTGGGTTTGAACCCACCACCTCCAGTATATGGGACCCGGCACACTACCTTTTGAGCCACAGATGCCACCCCTGAGAAGACTTTTTATGTCTGTAAATACAGCCAGCAAGTATATACTGTGATTGATTTTTAATGCATTCTTGAGGACAGACTGGAGAGTTTCTTTTTCTTTTTTCTCAGCCCTTCAGGAGAGTTTTTATTTTGGCGGGCGGAGGGTAGGAGCGGACTTATTTGTGTAGAAGCTACACTTCCCAAGACAGAAGAAGATGCTTATTTTTTCTGTCAACACCCCTCTGTCCACTCTGTGACCTAATGATGTTTCCAAGAAACAAAAGAACAAAACAAAGAGTGTAGGAAGGTGGCACCTGTGGCTCAGTGAGTAGGTCACCGGCCCCATATACGCAGGGTGGCAGGTTTGAACTGGGCCCTGGCCAAACTGCAACCAAAAAATAGCAGGGCATTGTGACGGCACCTCTAGTCCCAGCCACTAGGGAGGCTGAGGCAAGAGAATCTCTTGAGCCCAAGAGCTTGAGGTTGCTGTGAGCTGTGACACCTTGGCCCCGAGTGCCACATAGTGAGACTCTGTCTCAAAAAAAAAAAAAAAAAGAGAAAACCTCTGTACCTCATGGAAGAGCTGAATCTTCACTTTCTAATAGTTCCTGTGTATCCATGTTAAATAAAATTGATAAATTTTCTCTTACTAATCTGCCTTATTGGAAGTTGTATTTACCTTCAATTTTACAGCATAACAAATACAAATTTTATTGAAGAACAAAGAGAAGGCTAACAGCACTTCCGAAGAGAGTTGGAAGTGGGTCCCTCTTATGAATGAGAAGAAGTGATAGAGACAGACAGTTGAATTTTCAGTGAACTCTCTGACATTTGGCACTGTGAACAGGATGACCTCAGCCACACTGCTCCCCTGGAGGCCACAGCAAAGGGAACCCAGGGTTCAATAAAGACACCAAAAGGGGTAAGAGCTTCTCCCCACTAAGACTACTGTTTTCCCTCTGGTGTCCACTCGCACACACTGAAAAAGTCCTTGTCTCCTGTTTTCCTTTCTGAATTTAAGAAGAATGAGAGAAAAGCCTTTTGCATGACTAGTCTTGGTAAACCAACTCTGCTGTCTTGGTTTTTGGTACTTGGTGATATAAAAGTTCAGAATTTTGATGCTTTTCCTCTCAGCAAAAAAAGTTTTGCTTTTTGCTTTCCTTTGTGATAGTCTCTCTGTTGTTCTGTCACAGAAAGTGATAGGAGGTAAAAATTCTCTCTCGTCTCTTCTGTCCTTAAGAACTTGTGTTGAGGCCACGGGGGAGCCCTTCGGAGAAGGGAATTATCCTGCCAGGGCCTTGCTCTGGGAATGGAAAGCAAGACAATTGCTGGGAAGAAAGGAGAGAGGAGGCCTCTGGGGCAGCAGAAGGGGTCACAAGCAGGTTGCCACTCTTAACTCTTTATGAGGGGTAGGGGGAAGTGTTAAGCCTTAAGTGTCCTCCTGGTAATTGGTGGCCCACTCTGGCTGGTTCTTTCTAATTGAAATGGCTCATGGTTATGGGCCCCCTGTAGGCGCTAGGGGGCTTATTTCCTCCTGTCCCTTGGGCTTCTCTCTTCCTGGTATGTCCCACCCAGCAATAGCTATTGACTGAGGGATGCAAAGGCCAGGCAGGCCCTCTGCAGCAGTTAGGAAACTCCCTGCTGGGGATTTGCCAGGCCTGCTGGCTGTGCCCACCCCATCTGCTGACCCTCCTTATTCTCCAGGCCCCATTTCCCTGTTCCTGCCTAAAAGCCTTGTGACTCCTATCACTTCCTCTTGGTCTCCACAATTGGGGACACAAGTTGTCAGGTTTGCATTCAGCAGCCATTCCTGTGTGGGAGGGTGCCAGTTAGCAGGAAACTTAGAAGACTTATGGTTCACTCTCACTGGGAAACTGTAGGACTAGGCATTGCCCTGTTATTTTTGTAATTTTGCAAGGCCACCCCTTTCAGGTACTACATTTTTAACAACCTAGAGAGAGCTTTTTGGTGAGGCCTGACCTTCAGTGTTCCCTATCAAAATGAAGCCAGTGTCCTTAAAGTCCTGCAGTGAATTACTCTGGTTTTATGTAACCTTGGTCTTCCTTCCCAAACACTTTCCTAGAAGGGGTTTAATTTTCTTCCACTCTGCTTTTAGATGTTCATAAATACCTTGATTCCTCTGAATCTCACTGAGGGCTTAGGCCATTGTTCCATTCTTCACCTGTTGTTCAGGTAGAGTTATTTGTTTGTTCGTTTCTTTGTTTGTTTTGTTTTGAGCCACAGTCTCATTCTGTTCCTCTCAGTAGAGTGCTGTGGCATCACCGTAGCTCACAACAACCTCAGACTCTTGATCTCAAGCAATCCTCCTGTCTCAGCCTCCCAGATAGCTGTAACTACTGGGTCACTTCACCACAATGAGCTAGTTTTTGTAGTTATAGTAGAAACGAGGTCTTAGTCTTCCTCAGGCTGGTCTCCAACAAAACATGTCCAGAAAATAGTATGATGTAGGGGTAAAAAGGGAGCTAGAAAAGGTCATAGAATTTGAGCTTTATTAAATAAATAATTTTGCCTCATTTCAAGGTTTATAAATTGTTTTAAGTAAATAAAGAAAGAGATGAAATTATAGATACAAAAGTTGAAAAAGGGGGGGAAATAATGTAATGAAGAATAATAAAATACATATATTTTAAAAAAAAGTTGAAAAAGATGATAATGTCTTTAAACATTTTATAGAAATCTTATGGTCAAATTGAGCTTAAAGAGATAGGTTTACATGGTGTATTAAAATTAACTTCAATGAATACACTAATGTAAAGATAACAATTTTTTTCTTTTAAACAGTATTTTCATGTAATGTTAATGGAGATAGTAAAAGATTGTTGCTCACCTTTGGAACAAACTGCAAAAGAAAAACAAAAAGAGGGACAGAAGGAAAGAATCAGGCTGCTGCTTTATTAGCTTCTTTTTTCAGTTTGATTAGGTCTTATCGTTTGGGAAGCTGAGTCTCTGCTCTATCAAAAGTTAAAGTTGTTGTTCTTATAATCTTTCAACTATTGCTTTGGCTGAATAAATAACTTTTTGTTTTTTTTATAATATCCTTCAATAAAAGTTGAAAATGACTATTAAATTATAGCAACCTGTGATACTTTGTTATGACAAGTGTTTTAAACATTTGATTTTTCACAAACTTTCCAATTTCAGAATTCTAAATTCAATCTTTTGGACCTGAATCTAGTTTTTAATATTAATGACACCAGAAATCCAAAAGAGACATGTTTGGCTTATTTGGGATGTTAACACATACAGGATACACTGGTGGTATTTATCTCTTGTTTAATTCCATGAGAACTAGAATCGATATAGCCTGAGACTAGAGACCATTCCACAAAGCCTACAAACCTGCGTCTAGAATCCCACTGGGCCTGGTTGGTTTCCCATGGACCACGTCCTGCTGCTCTACAGCCCCCCGCCCACCAGCCCAGGGATGACTGCAGAAGAGAAGGGCATGTGACACAGTAAAGGCTACTTCAGAAGAATAAAGTTAAATTAGTTCAGAGCCTCCAGATATAACATGGGCACACAGATGCACAAGTCTCTCAATTCCTTTATTCAAACAGTCTTAACAAAGTGCTTGCTTCTTTTCCACAGAGGATATCCCAGAGAAGAAAAAGAAGGCTCCTACTAGAGCAGAAACCCTTCAGAAACAGTGAAGGAATTTCGCAGAGCTGAAGATCAATTCCTTGAGAAAGAAGTTTGCCCAAAGATGCTTCAAAAGGCAAGGAGGAAGCTCATCTATAAAGAGCTAAGCTTCATAGACAGATGTGCAAGAACCGAGATTTACTGGCTAGGATGGCAACAGAAGCTGGCAACTTCTACTGACCTGCAGAACCCAAACTGACATTCGTCATCAGGATCACAGGGATCAGTGCTCTCAGCCCAGATGGCCAAAAGCAGTTCAAGCTTCTTCACCTTTGCTAGATCCTCAGTGGAAACTTTGTTAAGGTCAACATGGCTTCAATTAACATGCAGAGGATTGTAGAACCATGCGTTACATGGGGGTACCCAGACCTGAAGTCAGTAAATGAGGTTATTACAAGAGTGGTGACAGCAGAATCAATAGGGAAGACCAGATCAACAGGCTCATTCATAAGAATGAACTTAGCCATCTTCCCTGACTATTCTGTAATCCGGTCAGTTAATAAACAGTGACTGCTTTCAATCAAAATGCTTTTCTTTTATTTAGCTAATTACTACAAGTCTCTAACTAAAACCAAGACTGGGATAACTTGATGTTTATAGATAAATGAATCTCATTGCCTTGTTTTTGGCTTTCGTTTTTCAGCTATGTTGCTCTAAAAGTTTAAAGGGGTACTGAGTGTCTGCCCACCACATTCCCATCTGGCCCCAAAAGCTGAATTGCCTGTAAGCCTTTGTGCCTCTAAACTTCATCTCCTGGCCATAGGGGTCTTACCAAGGGCTTACAGAGACCAGAGACCCACATCAACCTGGCAGCATGGGTGGCAGAAGAAATTTGGACCCCACTGTTGTCTCTGACATCTTAGCCCAAGGGGGGCTCTGTGAACTAAAAATGAAATCCTAAGCCCCTCCAGGGGACTCAATGGACCCCATAGAGGGCTCTGAAGTGTGACTGCGACCTACCCACGTGCTCCTGTCGTCCATATTCCTGACTCCTGTACCTTGTTAAGCCTGTATATTTGTCCACCCGTCTGCGTAAGTTCCTGTTCCGTTTGTCCCTCCCTTGAAGCAGGTGTCTGACCTCAGGCCGGGGGCTGTGCTCCCCATCATGCTGGGTGGCCACACGCAGTGCTAACAAAGCCCCATGGCTGGGGTTCATGATGCTCGGGGCACAGGGAGCCAGTGACTGAGACAAGGAGGATGTCAACGAGGGAAGGATTTACTGCAGGAGATGCACCTCCTGTAGGAAGGAGGCACGGGGGGCCTCAAAGACACCTCTCTGAGCAGCGAACAGGATGGGGGCTTTACGGAGGTGAAAATGAATCATGCATGAGGGGAGCGAGTGGAGAGCAGGACACACAGGCGCAGTGGGCAGTCACACTAGTACATCCGTCCCATGAGCAGTAACGGTGGGATGTTCCTCCCAGGGCAGGGATTTTAGTTTTATCAGGAGCTACGGGTTAACATTAGTCATTCTTCCAGCCTTGTGCCCAGGTTCAGTGGGTCCTTGGGGACAATCTTCTGTGGCCTTTCAAACGGGTGGTGTAAGGCTCTACAGTTTTCTCAGGGCTACAAGGAGCTTCCTCTAGTACTGGGAGAGAAACTCAAAAGGGAATGCATCAGTGTGACAGAAAGTTACAAAGTTCTGGTCACCGAATCTTACTGTCTTGGGAACTCAAAACATAAGAGAACCACGAAAAATTGTGTAGAACTGGTTTTTTGCTTATGGACTCGGTTACAGCAGGCCGATAAACCTCTGCTTGCCATATTACTGTTAGAGAAGCTTGGTGGTTTGAGGTAGTTGTCATAATAACTGAACGAAAGGAGAAGGAGAGTAGAAAGAAAGAGAGATTTTAAAACGACCTATATTGAAAGGGGGGCACTCGACTGGCATAAACCTCACAGAACATCAAGGCTTGTATGAAAGGCTTGTCTTTATTGGAGGGGGATGCTGCAGAGCAGCATTAAGGAGGAGAGGAGAGAGAGAGAGAGAGAGAGAGAAACAGGAGAAGAGGAGAGAGAGAAAGCCAAAAGGAAAACACATCTTTATACAGGTTCAGTTAGGGGAGGTGACGGGATGGTAGAATAGCCAATAAGGAGTTACTGCTCTGTGAAGACCCACTGGGGGCAGGCCATAAGTTTGAAATTTTCAGTGGGTAATTGGGATAGGGACATGAAGTTTTGCAATTATCTAACATTCCTCCCTTCTTGATATGTTAAAAATAGAGGGTTGGCCGTGGGATAGGGGACATTGAGTTCTCTCTTCTGTAGCTTCTTCCTGCTGAGAGGGGCACTGTAGTTTTAATTGGCCAACTAGAGGGTTATTATGATTTTTTCTTCATTGGGAGGATGTAAATTTTTGCTTTTAGACTGTCTTTTTAGCCGTGGTTGTTTAGAAGTGGTGTTCAGGAAAGTCTTATTGCCTGGAGTAGAGTCTAATCCATTCACGAAGGACGGGGTTTTTTTGTTGTTGTTGTAGGTTGGAGCACCAACTGAGTAGTTACCTGTTGAGACAACTTTGAGAGTTGAGTTTGAATAAAATGAGTTATGCATGGAGTCACAGCCATTAGTATAAAGATGACAATTATAGGTGTGAGGAAAGGTAGAAATGTAACCCAGAGTGGGTTTTGAAGTCTGATGACTCTGACTCACATTGTTTTTTTGGGGGGGGCGAGGTTCGAGGCTTTCTTGGAGTGATTGGACTTTGTTAGTGATGATTTTAGACACACTCATTAACAAAGAAAAAACATCGGCTCGGCGCCTGTGGCTCAACGGGCTAAGGCGTCAGCCACGTACACCTGAGCTGGTGGGTTCGAATCCAGCCCGGCCCACCAAACAACAATGACAGCTGCAACCAAAAAATGGCTGGGCATTGTGGCAGGCGCCTGTAGTCCCAGCTGCTTGGGAGGCGGAGGCAGGAGACTCGCTTGAGCCCAGGAGTTGGAGGTTGCTGTGAGCTGTGAAGCCACAGCACTCTATCCAGGGTGACAGCTTGAGGCTCTGTCTCAAAAAAAAAAAAAAAAACAAAGAAAAAACATCAACTTAAAAGGAGAGAGATTGGAGGGATTTTTTGGTAAGGAATGTAGGCGTAGAAGTGTGATCTACAGAGGTAGAAGAGTGATCTAGTTTAAGTGAAGTTTGAGCTAAAGTTTGGTTAAGTAGATTTTAGGGATTTGTTGGACTTTTCAACTTTTTCTGAAGATTGAGGATGTAAAGGAATATGGAAGTGTCATGGGATACTTAAGGCTTTGGTTAAGGTTAGAGAAATGGTGGAGGTGAATTTAAGTTTATTGTTGGACTGTAAAGAATAGGGGATTCTCTAGCAGGGAATAATGTTTTTGAGTATGATAAAGGTAATAGTGGTAGCCCTCTTGTTTGTAGTAGGAAAGGTTTTAATTTAATTTGAGAAGGTATAATATTAAGAGGTATTTATAATGTTTGCTCTTAGGTATGTATGTGAAATCAAGTTGTCAGTCTGTTTTAGGAAGAAGTTTTCTAGTCTGGTGAGTTGGAGAGCGTGGAAGGCGAGACTTTGTTTGTAGGTTGGAGTGCTGGTAGATTTTATAGGATTATGTAAGTTGATTCAGAAACTCTGAATCTATTTGTGAGAGAGGAAAGAAAGCTTTGAGGAACTGTAGTAAGGTTTGAGAGTTGGGGTGAAACATCTTGTGGAGATAGATGAGGAGGTCACAAGTGGGAGGTTGATTCTTTTACTGTAGCAGCAATAGGAGGAGAAACAAGCAGGAGGTGAGAGGAGGTGTCAGAAGATGAGTGTTGGAGAGCAGCCATACGTGCTGCACCGTCAGTTCAGTTGTAGTGAGAGACTTATCTCGTGCTAGGGTGAAGGCTCTGGTTAGTACTATTAGTTCAACTGCGGCTGCTAACGTCTTGAGACAAGGGGCTCAACCTCGAATAGTGTGATCTAATTGCTTTGAGAGATAGGTGATTGGAGTAAAGGCGGGGCCTAGCTGATGTTCAAGTATGTCGAGAGCAAACCCATGATTTTCTGTAACATTTAGGAGGAAGTGGCAAGAAAGATCAGAAAGGTGGAGGGCTGGAGCTTCTAATAAAGCAAGCTGTAGAGATTTAAAAGAAGTGGAAATGGCTCAGTGCCTGTGGCTCGATGGGCTAAGGCGCCAGCCACGTACACCTGAGCTGGCAGGTTCGAATCCAGCCCAGGCCCGCCAAACAACAATGACGGCTACAACCAAAAAATGGCTGGGCATTGTGGCGGGCGCTTGTAGTCCCAGCTACTTGGGAGGCAGAGGCAGGAGACTCGCTTGAGCCCAGGAATTGGAGGTTGCTGTGAGCTGTGATGCCACAGCACTCTACCCAGGCTCTGTCT